>PVKH010002654.1:0-26618 GCA_004027955.1 Chaetophractus vellerosus
AAAAAAAACCAGATTTACAAGAGATACTAAAGGGAGCGCTATAGCCTGAAGAGAAAAAAGAAAAAAAAAAAAAAAAAAAAACAAGAGCTAGAGACTTGAAGATGAAGAAGAGCACAGAAATGAAGATATTAATAAGGGTAACTTACAGGGTAAAAAGACAAAATAGTAAGCTATAACAAAGGAAAGCCTAAGGATAAAATGGATGAAGCAAGTAATGCCTTTACTGTAGTAACATTGAACATTAATGGCTTGAACTCTCCAATCAAAAGATATAGATTGATAGAATGTTTAAATGCTACAAGTCATCTCTATGCTGTCTACAAGAGATTCACCTCTGATGTAAAGACACAATCAGGTTGAAAGTGAAGGGTTGGAAAAAGATAATCCACACAAATAGTAACTAAATAAGATCTGGAATAGCAATACTAATATTTGACAAAATAGATCTTAAATGGAAAATTACTATAAGAGATGAGGAAGGTCATTATATATTACTAAAAGAGGCAATTAACCAAGAAGAAATACCCATAATGAATATTTATGTACCTATACTGGGTGCCCCAAAATACATGAGGCAAACACTGGCAAAACGAAGGGAAAAAAAGATGTCTGTACAATAATAGTTGGAGACTTCAATACACCACTCTCAGTTTTGGATAGAACACCTGGAAGCAGAGAGCTTGAGTAATATGATAAATGAACTAGGCCTAGCACACATTAATAGAGCCTTACACCCCAAAACAGCAGGAAATATGTTCTTTTCAAGTACTAATGAGTCCTTCTCCAGGATAGACCATATATTGGGTCACAAGACAAGTCTCAATAAATATAAAAAGCTTGAAATTATACAAAAGACTTTCTCTGATCATAATGGAAGGAAGCTGGAAATGAATAATGGATGGAAAAGGGAAATTTCACAAATATATGGAGATAAACAGAACACTCTTAATTAGTGGGTAAAAGAAGAAATTTCCAGAGAAATCAGTAAATATTGGGAGATGAATGAAAATGAGAACATAATATATCAAAATCTATGGAACACCACAAAGGCAGTGCAGAGAGGAAAATTTAGAGCCCTCAATGCTTACATTAAAAAAGGAAGAAAGAGGTAAATCGAAGACCTAACTACACACCTAGAGGAACTAGAAAATGAATAGCAAACTAATCCCAAACCAAACCGAAGGAAAGAAATAATAAAGATCAGAGCATAAATAAATAAAATTGAGAACCAAAAAAAAAAAACAAAAGAGAGAATTAACAAAACCAAAAGTTGGTTCTTCAAGAAAATCAACAAACCCTTAGCTAGACAGACAAAGAAAAAAGAGAGAACATGCAAATAAATAAAATCAGCAATGAGAGGGAGAACATTACCACTGACCCTGCAGAAATAAAAGAATTCATAAAAGGATACTATGACCAACTGCACTCCAACAAACTAGATAATGTAGACAAATGGGCAAATTCCTGGAAACACATGAACAGCCTACACTGGCCCTAGAAGAAATAGAAGACCTCAACAAACCAATCACAAGTAAAGAGATCAAAACACTCATCAAAAACTTCCAAAATATGAAAAGCCCAGGACCAGATGGCTTCACAGGTGAATACTATCAATCATTCAAAGATGAGCTAATACCAATTTTGCATAAGCTTTTACAAAAAATTAAACAGGAAGGAACTCTACCAAACTCATTCTATGAAGCCAATATCACCCAAAAAGTAAAACCAGGTAAAGATACGATGAAGAAAGAAAATTACAGACCAATTTGTCTAAAGATTATGGATGCAAAATTCCTCAACAAAATACATGCAAACTGAATCCAAGAGCACATTAAAAAATTATATACCATCATCAAGGGGATTTTATCCCAGGTAAGCAAGGGTGGTTCAACACAAGAGTATCAATTAGTGTAATAAACCACGTTAATAAATCAAAGAAGAAAAATCACATGATCATCTTGATTGGTGCAGAAAAGGCATTTGACAAAATACATCATCCTTTCTTGATTAAAAAAAGTTCCAAAAGATAGGAACAGAAAAAATAAAGATAAGAATAGAAGGTTGATTTCTCAATATGGCAAAGTGCATATGTGAAAAACTTACAGCTAGCATTATACTGAATGATAAAAACTGAAGCCTTTCCTGCTGGGAAGCTACAAGACAAGGATGCCCACTGTCACCACTGTTATTCAATATTGTAACAGAATTTCTAGCTAGAGCAATAGGCTAGATAAAGAAATAAAAGGCACTCAACTAGTAAAGGAAGAAGTAAAACTGTGGCTATTCATTGATGGTATGATCCTTTATCTAGAATATTTTTTAAAAATCCAACCACAAAGCTACAAGAACTAATAGATGAGCTCAGCAATGTGCTAGAATACAAGATTAATATGCAAAAATCAGTAGCATTTCTATACAATGAGCAATCTGAGGAGGAAGTCAGAAAATAATCCATTTATAATAGCAACTAAAAGAATATAATATTTAAGAATAAACTTAACCAAGGACATAAAGGACCTGTATTCAGAAAACTACAAAACATTGCTAAAAGAAACCAAAGAAGACCTAAGTAAAAGAAACCAAAGAAGACCTAAATAAATGGAAGACATTCCACGTTCATGAATTGACATCAAGATGTGAATTCTACACAAACTGAATTACAGATTCAATGCAATACCAATAAAATCCCAGCAGAAATAGAAAAGCCAATTATTAAATTTATTTTGAAGGGTAAGGGGCCCTGAATAGCCGAAGATGAACATAAGAAGAACAAAGTTGGAGGACTCTCACTTCCTGACTTTAAAGCATACTACTTAATTGCAGTGGTAAAAACAGCATGGTTGTATTAGGCAGCCAAAGAAGTGCCTTTGCAAAATATACCAATAATTGGTTGGTCTTTATAAAGGGTATTTATTTGGGGTAAAAGCTTACAGTTATCAGGCCACAAAGCACAAATTTCTTCCCTCACCAAAGTCCACGTGTTGGAGCAAGACAACTGCCGACGTTTCCAGGGTTCAGGCTTCTGGGTTCCTCTGTTCTCGGGGCTGCGTTTCTCTCTGGGCTTGGCTTCTGTTTCCTCCACAAGTTCAGCAGTAGACCATGAGGCTCTCTGTGCTTTGCATCTCTCCACAAGGCCAGCTGTAGACCATCAGTCGAACGGCTCACTTGTCTTCTCCTGGAGTGGTCCTCTCTAACATCAGAACTGTTTCTAAAAAATCTGCTTCTCAAATCTCCTGCCTTGCCCTTTACATTTGAGACCACACCCACTGAGGGGCGGGGCTCAACACCCTAATCATAACCCAATCATGCCCAGATAAACAGATCAGTTTACAAGCATGATTCAATATGGATTTTTGGAATTCATAATTACATCAAACTATAACAATGGTACTGGCATAAAAATAGACAGATTGACAATGGAACCAAATTGAGAACTCAGAAATAGACCCTAACATCTAAAGTCAAGTGACTTTTAAGAAGGCTGTCAAGCCCACCCAGCTGGGCAAAAAACAATCTATTCAATAAATGGTGCTGGAAGAACTGGATATCCATACCCAAAAGAAAGAAAGAGAACCCCTATCTCACACCTTATATAAAAATTAACTCAAAATGGCTCAAAGGCCTAAATATAATAGGTACAGCCATAAAACTTCCAGAAGAAAATGTAGCAAAACATATTCAAGATTTTGTGGCATGCTGTAGTTTCTAAAACCTTATATACAAAGCATGAGCAATGAAAGAAAAAAATGATAAATGGGACCTTCTCAAATTAAACAACTTTGTTCTTTAAAAGACTGTGTCGGGGCTGGCTGTATAGCCCAGTGGATAAGGGCACTGGTATACCACATGGGAGGCCCCGGGTTCAGTTCCCGGGGACCTCTCGTAGTGGGCAGACTGCCTTGAGAAGGGCAAGCTGCCATGGGTGGGCAGAGCCGCCGTGGGCAGGGCAAAAAGCTGCCACGGACAGGGCAAAGCCACCACGGGCAGGGCAGGTCACCCGTGAATGGAACGCAGCCAGCCACCCACGAACTGAAGCAGAGCCGGCAGTGAATGAAAGCAGAAGCTGCCCACAAGCGGGGCAAAGCTACCTGCATGGTGACCGGTCTCGGCACATCACTGCAATGGGGGGAGACAAAGCGGACAGAGAGGAATGCAAGAATGGACACACAGCAAGAGCAAGCAGAAAGGTGGGGGGGATATGTAATAAATAAAAAATAAATCTTAAAAAAATAAATAAAATAAAAGACTGTGTCAAGAAAGTAAAACAAGGAGCCTATTCAATGGGAGAAAATATTTGGAAACCACATTTCTGACAAGGGTTTGATATCCACGTTATATAAAGAGATCATACAAGTCAATGACAAAAAGAAAAGCAACCCAATTAAATAATGGGCAAAATACTTTAATAGACATTTCTCCAAAGAGGAAATACAAATGACCAAAAATTACATGAAAAAAGTTCAACATCACTAGCTATTAGGGAAATGCAGATCAAAACTGCAATGAAATACCATTTCTCACCTTACAGAATGGCTATTGTTAAAAAAAAAATACAGAAAACTACAAGTTCTGGAAAGGGTGTGGAGAAATAAGGACACTCTTTCACTGTTGGTGGGAATGTAGAACGGTGCAGCCTCTGTGGAAGACAGTTTGGCAGTACCTCAAGAAGCTGAAAGTAGAACTGACGTATGATCCAGGAATCCTGTTACACGGAATATATTCAGAAGAACTGAAAGCAAGGCAGTGAACTAACATTTACACAGTGATATTCATAGCAGCATTAATCACAATTGCTAAAATATGGAACCAGCCCAAGTGTCCATCAACTGATAAATAGCTAAACAAATTGTACTAGCTACATACAATGTAGTACTATTCATCTGTAAGAAGAAATGAAATTGCGATGCATATGATAACATGGATGAACCTTGAGGATATTATATTGAGTGAAATAAGGCAGACACAAAAGGACAGATATTGTATGGGCTCACTAATATGAACTAAATATGATGAGTAAACTCACAGAAGTAAACTCTAGAGTATAGGTTACTAGGAGATAGAATGTGGGTTGAGAAGGGGAGCTGATGCTCGATATATGTAGAATTTTTAATAAGGTTTAAATGTAAGAGTTTGGAAATAAATAGAGTTGATGGAAACACATTATAGTGAGTATAACTAACACTGCTGATTTATAAATGAGATTGTGGCTGAAAGACGTAGGTTGTGATTGTAAATGTGTGCAAAGTATATGTGTACAGGTGTGCTGTTAGATCTTCAATTTTAGCTCTTCTCTTTTAGTATAAACAGTGATGACTCTAAATTTCCCTATCTGCACTGCCTTTGCAGTGTCCCATAGGTTTTGATATGTTGTGTTCTCATTTTCATTTGTCTCAAGATATTGACTGAATTATCTTGTAATTTCTTCTTTGACTCATTGATAATATGAGTGTGTTGTTTTATCTCCATATATTTGTGAAATTTCAATTTTTCTGTCCATTATTGATTTCCAGCTTCATTCTATTATGATCAGAGAAAGTGTTTTGTATAATGTTAAGCTTTATAAATTTAATGATACCTGTCCCATGATCAAACATATGGTTTATCCTGGAGAAGGACTCATGAGCACTTGAAAAGAATGCATATCCTGCTGTTTTGGGGAGTTATGCTCTATTAATGTCTGCTAGGTCTGGTTCATTTATCATACTATTCAAGTTCTCTCTTTCTTTATTTATCCTCTCTTCAGATGTTCTTTCCAATACTGAGAGTGGTGTATTGAAGCCTCCAACTATTATTGTAGAGACATCTATTTCTCCCTTCATTTTTGCCAGTGAGTGCCTCATATATCTTGGGGCACCCAAGTTAGATGCAAAAATACTTATTATGGTTATTTCTTCTTGGTGAATTTCCCCTTTATTAATATATAATTACAAGTTGGGTGGAAGATGGAATCGATTTAGGTGGGCACTCACCATTTCTCCCACAGAGAATGGCTGATTGGGGAAAAGATCCTGCCCAGGTGGTCTATTCTGGGAGCCTGCAGAGCAAGAACCTTGGGGACATCGATCTGGAGGGAGCTGGAAAGCAAGGTGGACTGCTCAATATAAAATCGTGAGTTTTTTTCCCCAGCTGGAAATCGTGGACATAGATGGCTAAGCCCTACCCTCCCAGCAACCCGGTGAGAGGGAGCACTCTCTGAGAGTGGAAGGGTCTTGGCAAGGGGTGAGAGGGGTTTTTTCCTGTGCGTTTGGGTGCCTTGGCCCCCTGAAGCTTTTTGGGAGCAAACCAGCCAGCTAGAAGTGGTGCCAGGCTGAGGGGAGAGGCGAATCTGCTGAATAAGCCTGACTTACCCTGGGACACAGCCTTGGATAGGGAGGGGGCAGAGCCAGCCAATTTTATAGTTCTGTGCTGAGTATCAGAGTCTCAGCTCCCCAGGGGGTTTGGGGAGTCAGGCAGTAGGAAGTGTTTGATAAGATTCCATGAGCCTATTTAGGGTCCCCTAGGTGGAGGGGTTGGTCCAGAAGTGGCCTTCTTTTAGGTCCCTTATTTCTTCAAAAATTTTTTTAACTTAACTTAATTGCAAAAATTTGCCTCAAAACCTGCAGAGGCAAGGCTGCAGGGTAATTGGTTGATGAACACAGGCTGAGAGGCTCCACAAGCACCCAAGAAGAAATGCTGTTCTTCCTTAGTTTTGTTTGGCTGCACACTTGTGTGTTTGTTTTGTTTTTCTTATTTGTCTCTTGCTTGCTTTTCTTTCCTCTTTCCTCCCACCCCTCCACTTTTTAAAAAATTAGTTGCTGCTAGCTTGTTTCTTCCTTGCTGTGCCTCTTCTTCCTTGATTTTCCATTCTCTGTGTATAGTGATTTTGTCTACCAACGCTATCTCTTTTCCTTCCTTCATCTTTCCACCTTCTGTTTTCTGTTGTGGTTCTTACATTCCACTTTTTTTTCATTAGTCCTCAAATTCACCGGTGTCGATTTCTATCTTGTCTATTCTGTTTTCTTTTCTTTTCTTTTTTTATTAAGTCTTTCCTTTCAGCCCTTTCTTTACTCTTTCTCTCCTCACCATTCTGGCCTTTTAAATCATTCTATATATTTTTCTCTATTTGGTTTCCCATTCCATTGTAGGTACTCCGTTTTTTCCCCCTATTACTCTACACTGCCTGCATGACTTAAATATTCATTTTACTAAGTCTGATACGGACCCTTTTCTAACTTTTGTCAATATTACTATTAATCTTTTCCCTTTCTTACCTCTTTTGAGTCCTCTGGCCCTAATCTTTTTCCTTCAGGGGAACATAAGAAAAAGCAAGGTAATACAACAAGAAGAACAAAGTGTCAAGGAGAAAACTTAACACACACACAGAACCACCACTAAATAAAACTCTAGAGCAGAGAGAGAAGCTAATCAACTTAATAAACCCATCAAGGTAAAATGATGACCAGAGGGCAACAAAAAATTACAAACCATGCTGAGAAACAGGAAGACATGGACCATTCCAATGAACAAACTAAAAACCAGGAAGAGATGCAGAACATTGAACAACTAATCAAAGCTGTCCAAACAAATATCATGGACTGACTTAATGAAGTGATGGAAGAGATTAAGGATATTAAGAAGACACTGGGAGAATGTACTGAAGAAATTGTAAACATACATAAAAAGATAACAAATATCATGGTGATGAATGGCACAATCCAAGAAATCAAAAAGTTGCTGAATTCACATAACAGCAGATATGAACAGGCAGAAGAAAGAAGTAGTAATGTGGATGACAGTACAACTGAAATCAAACAGATAGTTGAACAGATAGATAAAAAAATAGAAAAAAATCCAGCAAGGACTTAGGGATTTCACTGACTACACAAAATGCACAATCATAAACATTATAGGCATCCCAGAAGGAGAAGAGAAGGGAAAGGGAACAGAAGGAGTGTTGAAGGAAATAATGGCTTAAAACTTCCCAACCCTATTGAGGGAGATGGATGTGCATGTCCAAGAAGCACAGTGCACCCCAAACAGTATAAATCCCAACAGGCCTACTCCAAGACATATAATTATAAAAGTTTCTAATGCTCAAGACAAAGAGAAAACACTCAAGGCAGCAAGAGAAAAGAGAACCATCACATACAAGGGAAGCACAATAAGATTAACTGCTGAATTCTCAACCGAAGCCATGGAGGCAAGAAGACAGTGGTATGACATAGTCAAGGTACTAAAAGAAAAAATTCCAGCCATGAATTCTCTATCCAGCAAAGCTGTATTTTAAAATGATGGAGAGTTCAAAATATTCACAGATAAACAGATATTAAGAGAATATGCCAATAAGAAAAAGGCCCTTCAAGAAATACTAAAAGAAGTTCTACAGGTTGAAAGTAAAATACAGGACAGAGAGAGATGAAGGAGAGTGTAAGAACAACTAAAAAGACAAAAAAGAGAAGTAAAAACAACATATGCATACATAAACCCAAAGAAAATATGGATGATATAAGAAATTCATTGAGAATAATAACACTAAATGTTAATGGATTAAACTCATCTGTCAAGAGATGCAGATTGGCAGAATGGATAAGGAAATATGATCCATCTAAACGCTGTCTACAAGAAATCCACCATAAACCCAGGGATTCAAGGAGGCTGAAAGTGAATGGCTGGAAAACAATTTTACAAGCAAACAATAACCAAAAAAGGGCAGGAGTAGCTGTATTAATATTGGACAAAATAGACTTTAAATGCAAAACTGTTGTAAAAGACAAAGATGGGCTCTATATATTAGTAAAAGGGGTAATCTCTCAAGAAGAGAGAACAATCATAAACATTTGTGTACCTAATCAGGGTGCCTCACAATACATGAGGCAAACACTGGAAAAACTATGTGGAGAAATAAATGGCTCTACAATGATAGTGGGGGACTTTAATACACCATTATCACCATTAGGCAGAACATCTCCACAGAGACTCAATAAAGAAACAAAGACCCTGAATAATAGATTAGAGGACCTGGACCTAATAGACATATACAGAACGCTACACCCAAATACAGCAGGATATACATTCTTCTCGAGTGCACATGGATCATACTCCAAGATAGACCACATCCTAGGCTACAGAAAAATTTCTCAATGAATTCAGAAAGCTTACAATTATACAAAGTAATTTTTCTGACCACAATGGAATGAAATTGGCAATCACTAAGGGCCAGAGAATCAGATTAGGCACAAAGATATGAAAGCTAAACGACACACTACTAGACAAACAGTGGGTCAAGGAGGAAATCTCAAAAGAAATCAGTAAAGACCTCAAATTGAATGAAAAATGACAGCACAACATATCAAAACCTATGGGATGCAGCCAAAGCTGTACTGAGAGGGAAATTCATAGCCATAAAAGCATATATTAAAAAAGAAGAAAGCGCTGAAATTGAAGACCTAACAGCACACCTGCAGGAATTGGAAAACCAACAACAAGCTGTCCCCAAAGGAAGTAGAAATAAAGAAATAACAAAGATTAGAGCAGAACTAAATGAAATAGAAAATAAGAAAGCACTAGAAAAAATAAACAAAACCAAAAGCTGGTTCTTTGAGAAGATCAATAAAATTGACAAAACCTTAGCCAGACTAACAAAGAAAAAGAGAGAGTAGATGCAAATACACAAAATAAGGAATGAAGAAGGGCTTATCACTACTGACCCCACCAAAACAAAGAGTATCATAAGAGGATACTTTGAAAAATTATATGCCAACAAGAATGATAATTTAGAGGAAATGGACAAATTCCTAGAAACTCACAAGCAGCCTACATTGATGAAAGAAGAAATTGATGAACTCAACAGTCTAATAACAAGTAAAGAGATAGACTCAGTCATCAAAAACCTCCTAACTAAGAAGAGCTCAGGACCTGGTGGCTTCACAGGTGAATTCTACCAAACATTCCAGAAACAGCTAACACCAATTCTGCTTAAGCTCTTCCAAAAAATAGAAGTAGAAGGAGCATTGCCTAACCCATTCGATGATGCCAACATTACCCTAATACCAAAGCCAAAGAAAGATACCACTAGAAAGGAAAATTATAGACCAATTTCTCTAATGAACCAAGATGCTAAAATCCTCAACAAAATACTTGCTAAATGCATTTAACAACATATCAAAAGAATTATCCACCATGACCATGTGGGTTTCATCCCGAGTATGCAAGGATGGTTCAACATAAGAAAATCAATCAATATAATACACACATAAAGAGAATGAAAGAAAAAAAATCATATGATCATCTCTATAGATGCAGAAAAAGCATTCGACAAAATACAGCACCCTTTCCTGATAAAAACATTACAAAAGATAGGAATAGAAGGAAACTTTCTGAACATGATAAAGGGTATATATGAACAACCCAAAGCTAACATCATTTTCAATTGTGAAGTCCTAAAAGCCTTCCATCTGAGATCGGGAACAAGACAAGGATTCCCACTATCACCACTCCTATTTAACATTGTCTTAGAAGTACTTGCTTGAGCACTGTGGCAAAACAAAAGATATAAAAGGCATCCAAATTGAAAGGAAGAAGTAAAAATTACATTATTTGCAGATGTCATGATCCTATATGTAGAAATCCCTGAGAAATCCACAACAAAGCTTTTTAAACTTATAAAGGAGTTCAGTAACATCGCAGGCTATAAGATCAATGCTCAAAAATCAGTAGCATTTCTGTACACCAATAATGAACAATCTGAGGAAGAAATCAAGGAAAAAAATACCATTTACAGTAGTAACTAAAAGCATCAAATCCTAGGAATAAATTTAACTAAGGATGTAAAGGACTTATATACAGAAAACTACACACCCTGTTAAAGGAAATCAAAGAAGACTTAAATAAATGGAAGAATATTCCCTGTTCATGGATAGGCAGACTAAACATCATCAAGATGTCTATCCTACCCAAACTAATCTACAGATTTAATGCAATCCCAATAAAAATCAACACATCAGTTTTTAAGGAACTGGCAAATCTAACTACAAAATTTATTTGGAACAGTAAGAGGCCCCAAATCTCCAAAGACCAATTGAAAATGAAAAATGGAGTTGGAGGTATCTCACTACCTCACTTTATAACATACTACAAAGCTACAGTGGGGAAAACTGCATGGTATTGGCACAAGGATAGACACATTGATGAATAGAATCGAATTGAGAGTTCTAATACAAATCCTTGCATATACAGTCATCTGATATTTGACAAGGCCACCAAGCCCACCCAGTTGGGAGAGAATGGCATCTTCTACAAGTGGTGCATGGAGAACTGGATATCCATATCCAAAAGAATGAGAGAGGAACACCATCTCACACCTTATATGAAAATCAACTCAAGATGGATCAAAGATCTAAATATAAGAGCCAAGACCATAAATACCTTGGAAGATAATGTAGGGAAGCAACTACAGGACCTTGTATTAGGACATGGTTTCATGAACTTCACAATCAAAGCACGAGCAGCAAAAGAAAAATAAATAAATGGAATCTCCTCAAAATTAAAAACCTTTGCACCTCAAAGGATGTTATCAAGAAAATAAAAAGGCAGCCTACCCAATGAGAGAAAATAATTGGCAACCACATATCTGACAGGAGCCTAATAATCCTGCATATATAAAGAAATCCTACAACTCGAAAATAAAGGCTAGCAACCCATTTTAAAAATGGGCAAGTGACCTTAAAAGACTCTTCTCCAAGGAAGAAATACAAATAGCTAAAAACACATGAAAAAATTCTCAACATCTCTAGCTATGAGAGAAATGCAAATCAAAATTATATTGAGATACCATCTTACTCCCATTAGAATGGTGGCTATTAAAAAAAAACAGCAGACTATAAGTGTTGGAGAGGATGTGGAGGAATGGGAACCCTCATCCACTGCTGGTGGGATTGTAGAATGGTCCAGCCACTGTGGAGGACAGTTTGGTGGTTGCTCAAAAACTAACTATAGATCTTCCATATGATCCAGTGATTCCACTGCTGGGTATATACCCAGAAGAATTGAAAGCAAAGACATGAACATATATATGCACACCAATGTTCATAGCGGCATTATTCACTATTGCCAAAAGTTGGAATCAACCCAGGTGCCCATCAACAGAGGAATGGATAAACAAAATGTGGTACATACATACAATTGAATATTACTTAGTTGTAGGAAGGAATAAAGTGTAACACAAGGGATAACATGGATGCATCTGGAAGACCTTGTGTTGAATCAAGGCAGGCATTGAAGGATGAACAGTACATGACCTCACTGATATGAATTAAGGAATTGAACAGTCTAGATGTAATCTATGGTAAAGTGATAGAATGTAGTTGTGTACTGAAGGGATAGGACAGGTGGGTAGTGATATATTCGGTTGGGTGGTGCAGGGTTGACAGATGGGTAGATTGGGAAGGGTGAGTTAGAATACCCAGGATACTGGGGGGAGAGATGGGAGAGGGACCAGGTGAATACTTGGGATTTGTGGGTATGAGGTTGAAAGCATAGAGGTGGGAATGCTCCTATGGCAATATGACAAGGAAGTGTCACTGCTTTAGGGTGTTGGCAGGGGAGGGGGGCATTTGGGACAGGGTGCATCTGGAACAGGCTTCTAGGGAGTGTGTGAGTGTTCATCCTGTCATAATGTGTTGTATCAGTGGGTGGAGACCCACACAATGAGAGGGAAGAAGATGGACTCCCATCTTTGGGATAACGATTTGCTCAGAAATAGACAGGTGGGCGTCTCTTAAGAGCAAGGGTGGTTCCTAAGAGTGGAGGACAAACCAGTGTGTCAAGACCTCCTGTTGCATCTAACTATGAATTTTGTCATCCAATGAGTCAAGTCAGGGGGTCGTCGTGTGCCCCAGGGGGATGGGGAGGCAGGAACGGAACAGATCAAATGGGGTATTTAGTGGTCAGTGGAAATGTTTTTCATTACCTTACAGTGATAGACACAGGACATGGTAAATATCATCAAAATTTATAAAAGTATACGATCTAAAATGTAAACCATACTGTAAACCACTGACAATGTTAAGTAGCTATGTTTCACTATCTGCATATCAGTCATAACAATGCTACCATCCACATATAAAAAGGTTTTAACATGGGGTGAGGAAAGTGGGAGGAGGTTGGTTATATGAGAGTGTCTTGTATTCTGTGTGTGACTTTGCTGTGACCTAAAATTTCTTTCAAAATTAAATGAAAAATAGTGAGACACTGTGGAGTGAGAGGTGGAAGGTGCCACAGTACAAACTGAACACCATATAGTGCAGTGATAAAAGGCAAAATGTGAAAAAAAATTTTTTTTAAATTTTTTCTCATTTTTTGAGTAACCCAATCCTTTAATTTTAGTTTAGTTTTAGTTTTTTTTAAGTTTTCATGTATTTTATCTCTTACATTGAAACATCATTATTATTTCATTTTCTTATTAATTTTATTTGGCTATTGTATTGACTTCATCTTTAAAGAAGCTTTGGATCACAGAAGGGTTACAACTGGGGTAGGAGAGGATCATTGTTGGGGGGGGGTGTCAGTAATGGGGGATGCATGGGAGGAAGTTTACCTGAACATTCAAAAAAGGTACATAAAATTATTCAAATTCTCAAGGGGCATGGTCACTGTCGGTGGAGAACCACTCAAAAAAGGTAGATAAAATTGTTCAAATGCTCAAGGGGCATGGTCACAGCCGGTGGAGAACCACTCAAAAAATGAATTCCCATCCTGGAGAGCTCTGCCATATTCTTCAGGGGAGTAGCAACAGTCCCCCAAGTACAGAAGCAGTGTCTGGCAAAGGAGGATGATCTACTGATGGGCTCTTGTTATTGATGACTAGCTTTATGAATCTTTGCTCTTGAAATTGAATCTTAGACTATTGTTATGGGGTGCCTAAGGGTTGCCTCCTGAGGGTTTCCTCCTTGTTGCTCAAATGTGGCCTCTCTCTAAGCCAAACTCAGCATATGAATGCGTTACCTTCCTCCCAGTGTGGCACATGACTCCCAGAGATGAGCCTCCCTGGCAATGAGGGATTACTAACAAGTGCCAACAGGCAATATGACTGGAAAGAGACCTCAAATAAAAGGGGCAAAAGGTAAAGACAAATGAGTTCATATGGCTAAGAGACTTCAAAGTGAGTTGGGAGGTCATCCCAGAGGTAACGCTTATGCACATCTCAATAGGACCTCATAGGCTTCCAATTTGATATCACCCCAAATAGAGGGGCTCCTGAGGACTCTGGAGACACCCAGTTCCTATATCATGGCAGTTAGCCCCTGAGTTTTGTGCCTTATCAGTGGGCCCTACTTTTGAATACTTGCTCCTGAGAGTGACAGAGTTGGACCCAAATATATCTTCCCTGTACATGGTCTATCTGCCCCTTCTATTCAAACCTATATATGGTGCGGGAGTTTTTAGGTGTACTTCCAGAGACTGGAGTCTTTGGGCTGTCCATGTACCGGCTGGGCCTGGAATCTCGGTGGAGCTGCAACTCCTACTCTACAGCTCAATGGACTTACCCTGGACACCTGGTGGGGAGATGATGATGGACGGCAGCCATCCCAGGGAATGGAGAGAGTCTGCAGCTGCAGGCACGACAATCCCATCCATCTTATCCATGGGATATAAGCCCCCTCTCACTTGGAAGTGGAGTGGATGCACCATCTCAGACTCCTCAAGATTGGGGGAAGAGCTATAGACTAGAGTGGACTTACTGGTACTCTGTTATAGACATATTGTGATTCATGCAATGGAAGTAATTACAACATTAATGTGGAGCCAGTGGCCACTGAATGCTTTGGTGGCAGGAAGAGGGAAAAGCAGTTGTAATACAGGGGCTTTTTAGGGACTTGGGAATTATCTTGAATGACATTGCAATGACAGATATAGGTCATTTTATATCATCATATAACATGCAGAACTGTGTGGGAGAGAGTGTGGTCTACAATGTGAACTATGGTCCATGCTTAGTGGCAAAGCCCCAAGATGTGTATATCTATTGCAGGTGATGTGCCACACTAATGAAGGATGTTTATGTGGGAGGTTGTGGGAGGTGTGGGAGGTGGGGCATATGGGAATCCCTACAATTTTTGTGTAACATTTATGTAATGTAAGTATCTTTTAAAATTAAAAATGTATTAAAATATATATATATAATTACTTTCTTCATCTCTTATAGCAGTTTTTCATTTAAAATCTATTTTGTCCAATATTAGTATCGCTACTGCTGATCTTTTTTTGGTTACTATTTGCATGGAATGTCTTTTTCCTACCTTTCACTTTCAACCTATTTGTTTCCTTATGTCTGGGGTGAGTCTCTTATAAACAGCATATGGATGGTGCATATTTCTTTATACATTCTATCAGTATATGTCTTTTGATTGGGGAGTTCAATCCATTAACATACAATGTTATTACTATAAAGGCACTACTTACTTCATCCATTTTGTCCTTTGGCTTTGTGTTGAATCTTACTATTGACTGTCTTTTTATCCTTTAATTTACCCTTCCTAATAAACTTCATTTCTACACTCTTCTACAAGTCTCTCATCCTTGTTTTGCCCTTTTAGGCTCTAGCACTCCCTTTAGTATCTCTTATAATTCTGGTCTTTTGGTAACATACTCCCTGAATTTTTGTTTGTGAAGACTTTGAACTCACCCCCATTTTTGAAGGACAGCTTTGCCAGATATAGAATTCTTGGCTGACAGTTTTATTCTTTCAGTACCTTTAATATATCATACCACTTTCTTCCTTCCTCCATGGTTTCTGATGAGAGGTTGGCCCTTAAGCTTATTAAGGTTCCCTTGTATGTGATGCTTTTCTTTTCTCTTAGTGATTTTAGGATCCTCTCTTTATCTCTGATTTTTGTCATACTGAATATTAGATGTCTCAGAGTAGGTCTATTCAGATTTATTCTGTTTGGGGTGCACTGTCCTTGGATATTGATATCTATGTTTTTCATAAGGGTTGGGAAGTTTTCAGTCATTATTTCTTCAAATGTTCTTTCTGCCCCTTTTACATTCTCTTCCCCTTCTGGAACACCAATAGTGCATATATTTGTGCATTTCACGTTGTCATTCATTTCCCTGAGAGCCTGTTCCATTTTTTCCATTCTTTTCTCTTTCTGTTCTTCTGGCTTTTCCTGTTCAGATGTTCTGTCCTCAAAATCACTAATTCTATCTTCAAGCAATTCAAATCTGCTCTTATGTGCCTCTAATATTTATATTTTTAGAGGGTACTAGGGATTGGACCCAGAACTTCATATACAGGAAGCAGATGATGAATGACAGAGCTACATCCGCTCCCCAATAAGAGATGTTTTTTTCATTTGTTTGTTTGTTTTTTTAGGAGGTACCAGGGATTGAACCTGGGACCTTGCACATGGGAAGCAGGCACTCAACCACTTGAGCTACATCCACTTCCTCTGATGTATTTTTAATCTCATCCATTGTGTCTTTCATTGCCATAGGCTTTGTTAGTTTTCTTTGCAAACTTTCAGATTGTTCTTTATGCTCACCCGGTGTCATCTTTTTATTTTTTAATGTTTTTTTTTATTATATATCCCCCCAATATCCTCCCCTTTCTGACTGTTCCTTCTATGTTCATTTTTGCATTCCCCTGTGTCTGCTTGTCTCCCCCCAGCTGCAGTGACCTGCCGAGTCAACTCACCGCGCAGCGGCCCCACCTGCTTGTGAGCGGCCTTGCCTGCTCGCAGGGGCTTGCCCTGCCCACAGCGGCTTTGAGCTGCCCGCAGCAGCTTTGCCCTGCCCATGGCAGCTTTGCCCTGCCCACGGCGACTTGCCTTCTCAAGGCAGTCTGCCCGCTCAAGGAGGCCCCGGGAACCAAACCCAGGGCCTCCCATGTGGCAAACCAGCACCCGACCAATTGAGCCACAGCCGGCCCCCCAGTGTCATCTTAATATCCCATATTTCTTTAGTCACATTTCCCTTCAATTCTTTGAATCAATTTAGGAGATTTGTATGATTATCATTGATTAGTTTTCTTCAAGACTTATCTAGTTTGAATATTTGGTTTTTCCCCTTGGCTGGGTTATCTCTTCCTTTTTCCTAGAATGCTTTGTAATTTTTTTTGCTGATGTCTAGGCATCTGAATATATTGGTGAATTTACTCTAATGGTCAATTTTTCTCTCTTGCCTTTTTTTTTTTTTAAATGTCTCTTCTTTGAATTTTGGTTCAACTTATTCTGAGTCTTGCCAAGCTTAAATTATTAAAATTGAGCCAGGGACTCACTAATGGAGTGCAGATTTTCTCCCAGGAGTCATGGCTAAAGAGAGACCTAAAAGCGGTTTTTCTTCTTGTAGTTTCTTGGCTGGCCAGAAGATGTTGCACATTGGCGGACCTTTCCACAGAGTGTTTCTTTCAACCTCTGCTTTCCCATGTTTCTGGACTGGCCAGAGCCAACATTCAAAGCAGGCTCTACTGGCTAAATTCACTGAAGAAAAGCCCCTTGACTGCCCTTCCCTTCTCTCTTGTAACAGCTGACAGGGTGGAAGATATGTTACCTCTCAGTTGGCTGCAGAGAGCCAGGGGTTTTATACTTGCTTAATGTCTTAAGGGTGGAGGATGTGTGGCCTTCCCAGCTGCCTTGGTGGTTTAGTAACTCATGTTTGTTGTTTTGAGTTCTTTGTCTTTCTGTCCCTCATCCTTCTGAGGGTTTTGCAGCACTGTCCTGGTCTGCTGACCCACAAAGTAGGTCCCTTGGACAGCTTTTGGCCCTTTCTCCATTGTTTTTGTAAGAGAGTTGAGTCCTTCCTGCCTACTCTGACACCATCTTCCCTGAACTCACCATTACTGTTCTCTTATAACAGGTAATCAGAAATTAGATGAAACAATTTTATACGCTAACTATCAACCTAACCAACTTTTAGATCCACTTCTAGATTTTGGTCATTTTCCATGAACTTAAAATTAAGTGGTGTAACAAAACTTGCTGAAGAACATAAACATTTTTCTTTACAATAGTGAAATTGAAATATGACAAAATATTCGCAGTATCCCAAATATTATTTTTCTCCTGAACTGAAAGATTAGATCTTTAAAAACTAATTATAAAATACAATTTAATAGATTAGTTATTATAAAATAAAACTTTAGCTCTGTATTATACAATAAAATTGCCTTCATTTGGTAAAACTCCATGGTATAGCTATGCAAGTAAAATCTAGTGGAAATTCTAGGTTGGTCAGTCTTGCAATGGTGAGGTAAGGCACAATAGACTCTATATTGGGATCTCTGACTTGGGTCTTTCAGGTATATTGTAGGTCTAGTCAGCATCTAAGCCATTCAAACCCTCTTATATTTTAATAATTTCTCCTTTTGCAATGTGGTTAAGATGATTTAAAAATTTAGCAAAGTTTCATTAAATTTTAAGTTCGTTTTTAACTAAGTATTTTCTATGTGTCACTGGCTTTGTTCTAAATGTTAGGGATACAGAAAAGAAACCAAAGATACCTATCCTGAAGCTTGCATTCTAGTAAGGGATGCAGGGTTATAAATATAAATAATAAATGTAAAAAAAGTTAAACTATATAGTAAGTTAGAAGTTGATGAGAGACATGAGAAAAAGGAAAACTAGAACAGGGTAAAGAGAACAGGGAAAGCAGGGGTGGGGATAGCAGATAGTAAAATTCAGTGAAGAATTCAGATAGACATTATGGAGAAGTCAGCAAGAATCTTCTTCACAGAGGTTCTTAAGACTCACTTTTCAAATTTTGAAAAACAGGAATCATAATAGTAAGTCTATTTCTTCCTTTTAACAATAATATCTATGTTCTTTAAGTTTTTCCAAGAATTTATTCCTATATTTTATATAGGATTTTACAGAAGAGTTAAGATATCTACATACTTAAATATATTTTATAATAGTTACAATTTTATATATAAGCATATATAATATGATATAATTACATTATAATATTAAAAAATTTATCCATGAAAACATAATAAATAAAATTGGAAGGTAATATGAAAAAGAAGATTTGTAGCCTTATTAAAGAAACATAAAGAGGAGCAGATGTGGCTCAAGTAGTTGAGCACCTGTGCCCCACATGGGAGGTCCCTGGTTGGGTCCTGGGTGCCTCCTAAAAACAAAAACAAACAACAAGCAAACAAACAAAAAAGCCACCTTGGGGAGCCAATGTGGCTCAGTGATTGAGCGCCATCTTCCTGAATACAAGGTCCCAGGTTCAATCCCCGGCCCTAGTATCTCAAAACAAACAAACAAACAAACAAAAAAAAAACAACCCACAATGATGAGTTTATAACTAAAAATAAATTAAAAATACTTTGTATAAATGAACAAACAATATAGATAATCAAATTAATAACTTTAGATGAGTTATAAACAAAATGCATTATGAGAATACATACAAATTGAAAAACTGTAAATTAAAATAGTAAGATTAATTTTCACTTAAAAATTTCAAATAATTTTGAAAGACAATATTCAGTGTTGGAAAATATCTAGTTACTACAAATGCATACTATTAATAAAAAGTGCAAATAGGATCAACCTTTCTGGAAAGCATTCTATGTATAATGTCTTAAAATATTTTCATATTGATCTAATAATCCCCTTTCTAAGATTATAGGCTAAGAAAATAAGAAATTCTAAAAAAGAACCTAAATATCATCATCATAATAGCAGAATACATGATAAAACAATATGTAATCATTAAATTAAAAAATTAATAACATAAAACATGCTCACAGTATAACATAAAAATGAAAACTCCAAGATACAAAATTACATAGAATCTTAATTTTATAACAGGTGCATAAATATCTTCATGTGCAAGCAAACATAGACAAATGAAATACAGAAGGCTCTAGAATTCACAGTTTCACCTATTTCTGCTGAATAGTAAGTTTTATTTGTGTTCAGGCCTAATCTGAACTATGCCCTAGAATTATATACAGGAGGCCAAGTAGTGGTCAATCATAGCCAACTGTCCAGCATCCAAATCACAGCACACCTTTTTTTGGTTCTGCATTTTAGGTCTTGTAGGTCTTACTTCTTAAGGCTTTATGCATATTCTTTATTAGGCTTCTAAAGAATTTATACTGGGGCTGGCTCGATAGCCCAGTGGATAGGGTGCCGGCATACCACGTGGGAGGCCCCGGGTTCGATTCCCGGGGACCTCTCCTAGCAGGCAGACCGCCTTGAGAATGGCAAGCCGCCATGGGCGGGCCAGAGCCGCCGTGGGCAGGGCAAGAAGCTGCCACGGACATGGCAAGAGCCGCCACGGGCAGGGCAGGTCGCCCACGGATGGAGCACAGCCAGCCACCCGCAAACTGAAAAGCCAGCCGTGAACGGACGCAGAGACCGCCCACAAGCGGGGAAAGCCGCGCCTGCGCAGTGACCACTCTCGGCGCGTCGCCGCAGCGGGGGGAAGGGGAGATATGTAATAAAATAAATAAATCTTTAAAAAAAAAAAAGAATTTATACTGTGATCAAACTGAAGAGCTAAAATAAAGACAACAATTTTATGCATAAGATAAACTTTTTGCAGAAATTAAGGATGGAAATATCTAATTCTACAGAAGTTCAGCCCTAATATTCAGCATTGATTCTAATACCTGAATGATTCTGTCTTTATACAAACAAGAAAAAGTGATTTAGAAAAGTGTATGAATGAGTGCCTCAAAAAAGTGTTATAAAATGCTTAATTTAGAGATAGCATTTTAGTAAAAATTAAAATATGCAAATTAATTTTAAAGAGGTGATTCAAAGAAAAGCACAAGCCACAAGTCCATATAGAGTGAAGGCACTAGGATAAATAAGGGTTAACAGCTTTCTAAAATTTCTGTGTAACATTTATGTAATCGATGTGTCCTAAAAAAAAAAATTTAATTAAAATTTTTTTAAAAAAGAGTACATGTTCTTTACATTTATTTTCATTCATTATCTTTGCTTTAGTTTTGCAGGTCTGGCAAGTTTGCAGTTATGGTACTATACTAATGATGCAGAGTTTCTTTTGGTGACACAATTTTAATACCTACATAAATTACATTTGTCCTACTTATAGATTCATAAGAGATCTAAAGGGATCAAGTAAATAAAGTACTGCATTGCGTAGTAGACATTATATGCTCAGATTATTGCTTCTTTGAGTCACATTGGTATAAGAAAATGTTAATATTACATATTTGATCTTCTAATAAGCTCCATTCATTCTTAGATGAATCTCCTTCAACAGAAAACTTTATTTCTATTTCTCATTTGGACTCCTTTTCTTTTTCACAAGTTTCCATAAATCTTTTTACAAAATAAAATCACTTGAATTGTTTATTCTCTTTGTACAAGTTTATTACAATAAAAGACAGATATAGACTGAGTAAAACTTTCAATAATAGATGGTTATAACTTACCCCAGCACAACAACCGAAAGAAGAGAGAGGAGTTCTGGAAAGCAAAACCAATGTTACTAAAGGAAAGGACCATGGAGTTCAAATATCCAAATACAAATACTGGTCATTTTGCATATGAGGGAAAGAGAAGTGATAGGGGCATGGAGAGAAGAGATTTGTTGAGTGCTATAAAATCAGCACTTTCTTGGGCAACTTACATCCATTGTCTTATCCTGTCCTCACATAAGGAAAATATTATTTCCAATTTAAAAATCAGATCTAAAACTCAACATTTTACACAATGTGTTCAAGACCATGTAGCTAATAGATTACAGTCCCAGGTATTCAAATTGAAATATTTGTATTCACACTGAAATTTACACAAAATATGGTTCAGACAAAAGTTTATGAGAAAAAAATCAGTAGGGAAATATACATATATTTTATTCTTTGCAGATACAAATTCTACTTGAGATATATATATATACATATATGTTAAATGATAGATATATTAGTAGGTAGATAGAGAGAGAGATTTATACATACAAATATATTTAAATGTTATAGGGAGAATTTATTGTTTTAAATATTCTCAAACAAGTTTAGATGAATGCATGACCTTTTTAGATTCATTTCATCTGAACTGAATATTATAAATTGAGACTGTTTAAAATGAAATATCCTAGAACTTATTCTAAAAGACTGTTTCTCTTCAAAAGACTCATCTTAGGAGGCAATGTATTTATTCTACCTCTGTTTAAAATACTTTTTAAATTCTTGAAAGTAATAGAATACAGTCTCATTGTAATACTCTCTTGAAAAAATAAAAGTATAAGTTTATTATATCAGCTACCTACATTAGTTTACTCTCCAACATTTCTATTAATTACAAAAAATTAAATCTGTCATTAAAGTATGAAGAGTAATTATTGAGAACTCATTTTTTTTTAAAGTGAACCCTTGACTTTGCAGATGATTTCAAAGCAGTAATTTGAAAATACTTTGAAAGATGGAAAAAACATAGGGATAAGTGAAGTTTCCAAGATATTACTTTCAAAGGACAGCATTAATTTGAATAAGTATTTTACTAGCTTTTAAAAATCAAATATGATTTTAGTCAAACCTCCATAGGATGGTCACAAAATGTTCACTGAAATACAAAGATAATTCACAATGAAGTAAATAAATTTATTCATTAGGAGAGTTCCAAATGAATATATAAGTAACTTCTTGAGAAATAAATTGTCCCTAAGTAAGGATTGTGATGAAATATTGAAAAATTTCAAGCTGTAATTTGAGGTCACATATTAATGGGAGAGAAAAATAAACTTTGGGTGAAATTTTAGATATCCTAATGGTATATAGCCTGATAAGTATATTGGAAATGCTTAGTGAATTTGGATTAAAAACTCATTGAAAACTAGGTCTTAAAAATAAAAACTGAACTCGAACAATCCATCTGGAAGCCAAGGGAATTGTAGATTTCATATAATAACCCAAGATAATGATTTCTTTAAACCTAAGTATACAAACAATTAGATCCAAACCCTAGAATCTTTTGAAGGCTTTTTCTAAGTAGTATTCCCATATTTTTATGAACTTTAAATATCATTTACAAGATAAACTTTTTGATTAAATTTATGGGCTTGAAATGGATATATTTATCTCTAAATACCAAATGCTTTTAAGTCATTTGGTGTCCTTTGAGATTTAATTAGTTAGATAATAAGAATTATAAGTATGATAAATTTAAGAGAATAAGACTATTGGGGATAAAAATGAGTAAATGTCAGCATAAAACTTCTTAAGTTAGGATTAATTTTCTTCTTATAAAGAATTAATTCATGACAAAAATGAAAAAAGAATTTCACTAAATGCTGATTTTAATATATTTTTTTAAAATCAAACACTATATCCTACAAATGATTAATCATTATAAATCTCTCTTTATGAAGAAATGTAATCAAGGAGCAAATATTTGACATAGATATTCATGGTATGTAGTACATGTATATATAAGAAAACTAGAGTATGGTGGTGTGGATCTTAGCCATAAAACAGACAAGCTGAGAAATTAGCTTATCTGCTTGATGCAGCATTTTACAATTTAAGAAAAAAATTTTAAATACCATGGATATTTTTAAGCAGCTTTGTTAAGAAATAATTGACAGATATTTAGAGTATATTTAATGAGTTTTTATATATGTATATACCTGTGAATCCATCACCACAATCTAGATGATATAATCACTACCCAAAAAAGTTTCTAAATGCCATTTAGTAATAGCCCTCCCATCCTCAAGAAACTACTAATCTGCTTTCTGTTATTAAAATTAGCTTGCATTTACTAGAATTTTATACAATGGATTCATATAGGATGTACTCATTTTTTGTTTGGCTTCTTGCACTCAGCATAAGTATTCTGGGATTCATTCAAGTTGTAGCATGTATCAATAATTCGTTTTTATTGTATGGATATACCACAGCTTGTTTAGCCATTCACCTGCTGATGGACATTTGGATTGTTTCCAGTTTGGGGCTATTACAAATACAACTGCTATGAACTATTAGTGTACATGTTTTTCAATGGACATTTGCCTTCTTTTTGTTGTTGTTGTTGTTTTGTTTTGTTTTTTGTTATTTTTATTTTTTTTTATTTTTTAGAAGGTACTGGGGATTGAACTCAGGACCCTGTACATGGGAAGCAGGCACCCAAACCACTAAGCTACATCTGTTCCCTGGACATTTGCTTTCATTTTCCTTGTATAAATACCAAGGAGTGAGAGAGTTGGGTTATATGGTAGGTATTTATTTAACTTTTCTGTAGTAAATTAAAAGAAAAACTTCTTGTTTTGAACTAATTTTAGACTTAAAGAAAAGTTACAAAATGACACAAAAAGTTCTCTTATATCCTTCATCTGCTTTTCCTAATGTTAACATCTTATTAACTTACTACAATTATCAAAATTAGGCAGTTAACATTGGCAAATTAAGATTCCATATAAATTTCACCAATTTTTTCACTGATAACCATTTCCTGTTCCAGGAGCATATACAGAATTCCACTTGCATTTACTTGCCATTTCTTGTTAGACTCATTCAGTCTGAAACAGGCCCATAGTCTTTAATTTATTTCATGACCTTGACCATTTTAAGGAGTACTGATCAGTCATTTGCAGAATGATCCTTAATTTGGGTTTGTCCAAAGTTCTCTCATGATTGGAAGGAGGTTATATATACTTGGAATTATTGCCACCAAAAAAAAAAATGATGTGTACATTTTAAAGAAACTGCCAAAGTGTTCTCCAAAGTGTTTGTACCATTTTACATTCCACAAGCAGTGATATGGTCAGTCTTTCTGATTTTATTAATTCTAGTGGATATTTAATGGTGTCTATATTGGTATGTTGAACATCTTTTCATGTGTTTATTTGCCATTCATATGTTTTATTTGGTGAAATATTTGCTTAAAACTTTTATCCATATTTAAATAGGATAATATGTCCTCATTATGTTGAAATCATTTTTATGTGTTGTAAACACAAGTCCTTTGTTGGATGTATATTTTTCAAATAGTTTCTTGCAATATGTGGCTTACCTTTACATTTTCATGCCAGTGTTTCGGATTGCAAAATTTTTTGAAGTCCAATTTATTGATTGTTTTCTTTTATAGTTTGTGCTTAATTTTTAAAATCTTTATCAAACCCAAGATCATTAGTATTTTCTTCTGTTTTCTTTTTAGAAGTTTTATAGTTTTAACTCTTAAAATTAGGTCTGTGTTCCATTTTGAGTTAATGCTTGTATAGTAACAAAAATTAAGGTAAGGATTGAGGTTCATTTTTTGCTTATGACTATCTAGTGTACCAGCACCATTTATTGAAATCTATTGCTAATCTAATCGGGACAAAAACATGTATTAGAAATGAGTAGGTATTCCATATTAAAGCATTTTGAAATTCTTGGATATTCTTTTATAAAATAATTTTTAATGGCTGTATAGTTTATGGAATATATTCTGCATTGTTACCTACTTAGGGTGTTCCTCAAATTTTGCCATTGAAAATAACTATTTCACTAAGGCAAATTTCTAAGCATAATTTCAGGATAAACGGTACATGAATGTTTTAAGTCCTTTTATATAAATACAATTTACCTTCCAGAACACTTATTCCAATTCCTTCCTGTTTTGGTCAGCCACAGGAGTGCCTTTTGAAATATACCAGAGATTGGTCGGTCTTTATAAAGGGTATTTATTTGGGGTAGAAGCTTACAGTTACCAGGCCACAAAGCATAAATTTCTTCCCATACCAAAGTCCATGTCCTGGAGGAAGATGGATGCCGACGTCTCCAGGGTTCAGGCTTCCGGGTTCCTCTGTTCCCGGGGCTGCGTTTCTCTCCGGGCTTAGCTTCTGTTTCCTTCACGAGTTCAGCTGAAGACTATGAGACTCTCTGCGTTGCGTCTCTCCACAAGGCCAGCTGTAGCCTACCCGGCGATTGGCTCTCCCCAACATCAGAACTGCTTCTCAAATCTGCTTCTCCAAATCTCTGCTTCCTCTTATCTAGCCTTCCATACTTTAGACCACGCCCACCGAGGGGCAGGGCTCAACATCTCACTGACATGGCAGTTAACGCCCTACTCACAACTCAATCATGCCCAGATGAACAGACCAGCTTACAAACATAATCTAATCTATATTTCATATAGATTATGGAATTCATAATTAAATCAAACTTAAACCATTACATTCCACCCCTTGACTTCCAAAAATACATTACAATATTCAAAAAACCTTAAATTAGTAACAATTGCAAGTACAAAATCATATCAAAATCAGTTCAAAGAAATACAGTTGGTCTTCAGGCAAAATTCCTTCTAGCTGGAGAACTCTGAAACTTACAAAACAATTTAACTGCTTCCAATACACAAAAGGAAAGACAAAATATACACATTTAACTTTACATAAGGAGAAAATTGAGATGTTAAACATAAGTCATGGATTCTCTGCAGTTCAGCAAAACTGCAGGGCGTCCTCTATTCCATTTCAAAGTCTGAGAGTCATTTTCAAGATGATGCTTTCTTCTCCTTGGGGCCACATGGGAACCCACCCTTTCCACAGGCTTGCCCAACAGCCATTTTCTTGGTTCCACCCTCATCAAGCATCTGGGTGTCGACCAAGTTTCAGACTTCACCCTCCAAGCGGGTTGGGGTGATTGCCCCACCTTACCCAATTTTTGGGTTAGAGCC
>PVKH010002655.1:0-26616 GCA_004027955.1 Chaetophractus vellerosus
CAGGGTGCGGGGCGGCGGCTGCGCCGGGCGGGCTGCGGGTGCTGCTGCGAGAAGCCGGGATCTGGGGCCGCCCGGAGCGGAGCCGTGCAGGCAGGATAATGAGCTGGGTGGAGGAGGCTCGGCGAGGCCCCGCACCCTCTCGGCGCCCGCGGCCAGGGCGCAGCGGGCGAGGCTTGGGAGCGGGATGGGGCTGGCGGCGGCGGCCGCTCCCCCACCTACTTGCTGGCGGCGAGGCGCGGGGGCCTGGGGCCAGCCGCGCGGCTCCCAGCTCCCTTTCCGACTCTCGCCGAGGAGCGAAACACGCCCCACGTCAGGCACATCCCTTTAGACTTTTCCAACAGCCACTTTTAAGCTGTCATTAAAGACCTCGGGCGCTCCCCGTAGGTCTGGGGCAAGTCCGCGCCGGTCCAGCCGGCCCCCGGGAAGGAGCGAGAAAGACTGGGAGGGGCGTGTGGGAGGGGAGACGCGGGGACAAGCGTTCGGGACCCCAGGGACCCCTCCCTGCGCGCCCAGGCTGCTCCCTCCCTGCCCCGGAGCAAGCTGACACAACTCCCGCCGGCGAGGCGCGCCACCTGGTCGGAGCCAGAGAGCCGCGTCCCTAAACCCCGTCGAGCGGGCGGGCGGAAAAAATGAACTTGGGTCTCGCCGCCCCCGCCGCCGCCACAATTCCGGCAATTCCGATCCCCGGCGCGCTCTCTGCAAGTTTGCTAACCGCCATTCGTTCGCCCTCCGGGCTGCGCTGCCTCCGGCGCGCGGGGGCGGGCACCTCGGAAACTGGAAAGGCAGCCAAAGAGCTCGCCGGGTCCCGCTTTCCCAGAGGAGGCACTGTCCCACTTCCAGCCAAACGCCCGCCTCCGGCGCGCCCAGACTCCGGGCGCGTCCTCGCGCCGCCGCCTCCCGCTCTGGCTGCCCAGGGGCAGCTCTCCCAAAGCCGCCGGGGACCGCAGCTGGTTTCTCAGGCGTCCCGGCCTCGGCCCCCTCCAGCGCCTGTACTGCGTCCTGTCTTTGCCTCCCGCAGCCGAGGCTCCCCTTGCGCGCCGGCCAGCTCCGTCCTAGCAGCGAGGACTGGAACTGGCGGCCTTAGGGTCCAAGCAGCGCGCCCGGATACCGGGCCGCCCTCCAGTGAGGCAGCCTCGCCAGCCCCGCGAGTGTGCCCCGAATTGGCCTCCAAGTCCGAATTCTCGGTAGTTCGGCAGTAGGAGTCGTGTCTCTACAGAGCCCCTTCCTTCCCCGGCCCTCCCGTCTTGCTTTCAGGGCAGTTTATAATTTTACGCATCGACAGAAACCCATCCATCGATTTGTAACTTTAAAAAAAAGAAAGGAAGGAAGACTCGGGCTCTGGGCCGCGCGGGCGTCGAAGCGGCAAGTTGGCCGGGTCTTTGCTGCAGCGCTGGGTCCTTGCGCTCCGCTTGTCCCCTTGGCTCAAGACGCCGCGGAGCGCGGGGGAACCTGCGCCAGGTGTGAAACAAGTTACCGCAAGTCCCTGCCTTCCGGGCCCCTCCCGCTCCTTGGGGAAACACACACACACACACACGCTCATCGCCTTGCTCTCAACATATAAAACCGTCCGGGAAGGTGAGGGTCCGGAAGGTTGCCTAGTACCTCGGGGCGGACCCCGAGGTATGGCCTGAGAGGCGGCGGCTGTGTTCAACGAGGCGATGCCCCTCACTCCCGGAAATATGGCGAAAGGCGGATTTGTTCCCGCAGCCAAGGGCAGTGGGCAGCTAAGTTAGTTGCACACGCGGACCTGCACACACGAGCTCGCACACGCCGGGAGTATACGGCTCTTTCCGGAGGGCTGGCCCTTTGTTGCAGGATGCGCCCAGGTTTTCGGGCCGCCCGAACCCTCGGGTGGGGAATGTCGGCGGGGCTGAGAACTCACTTGGGCGCCGGGCAAGTTACCTACCAGGGGCTGCTCCCGGGCGGCCCTCACTGCGAGCGCACTGAACCGAGGGACCGCGCTCGCTTGGGGCTGTGCTCCCGGCTTGACCTGGGGACCTGGGCCCAATCTCCAGCACAGGAACAGAGCCGCCCCCCGGGTCTCCTCCCTTTCGGCGCCAGCCCCCCCCCCCCCCCCCCCCCCCCCCCCCCCCCCCCGCAACTCCTCTCCCGGCTGGGCGAGCTGCTTTGAATTGCTCCCAGTTTGCCCGAGGCGTTGTGCTGGGTTGGACGCTCCGGGAAACAAAGCAACCAAAAACAGCTCCCAGTTGACGTCAACTTATTTCCAGAAAAGAAAATAGTTTTGTGCTCCCAGGACAAAATGCCCCCCAGGGCAGGTCTCTACTGGCAAAAACCGGGCGGGGGTGGGGGTGGGGTGGGCGGCGAGACTGAGGAATAGCAGATTCATAAAAACCGCAAGCGCAAATAACTTTTTAACGGACTTGGAAAAACAGCAGTTTCAGGTGGTGCCTGGACAGTTTGCAAACAGCCCGCAGGACCCCGGCTTAAATTAGATAGGAAAAACGCACCTTGGAAAGTATCCCTTGGCGGGATTAACCGGCAAATGTGAATTTGCTTCGTTTCACCAGCTCCTGAAACGCTACCAAAGTTCTTTGCCCGTCGTGATGACACTTTACCAAATATTAGAAAAGACTTCTTCAGGTTAGTACCTAAGGTATTCACCAGGAGGAAGGCCCAGAAAAAGCAAATATAAAACGTTTGTTTTTCCTGGCAAAATGAAAATGTTGCTTAATTTTGAAAACCCAGTAGCACAAAATTACAATTGAGTTCATAAAGGAATTTACTTCCAGGTTTAATAAATGATCCCTTAAAAACATCCGCACCCCGTGGTTCCACACACTTCCAAAGTGAGAATTTCAAGAAAGTTTTCTTCTTATTTTTGTAGAGAGGAAATCTGGTTGTCATTCTGCCCATCTGCTGAGCTGCTGATTCCTTCACTTTACTGCCCATCGTTATGTCCATTCAGCCCACCACTTACAACTGACAGCTGCTAAGTCACTCCTTTGAAAGGATGCTTTATTTCTTGTGTACAGTACATTGCTTCTTTATTATAAAAAGTTCCTATATGGAACATTTATTTTATTTAACTGTCAGAACTCTTTACTACAAACTATGTTAAGATGTTTACAATGTCAATAAGATATTCATCACCTCCATCATCATGTTAAAGTACTACCTGTATATATTTTTACATCTCCATTTCTCAGAATAGTTGATAATAGTGACATGGTTACTTTGAGGTTAAATATATATATATATCCACAAAGGTTTCTCCCTCATTTTACAACCCCTAAATCCACACTTTAAGAAAGGCTTTGCCATATAGAAACATATTCTGGCCCCCTCCTTTTTGCTCCCACAGTTGTCTGAGCATCCTGTGGTACATAGTTGATATTGTCATAGCTCTTTGTCTGCTTGTTGTCTCCACTAAACCAGTTCACCTTTGTATATTTTCAGGCTGGTGCCTGGGACCCGGTGAACACTCAAGTTATTTATCTTGAATGAATGAATGTACAGGATCTGTGTTTAGTTAAATCCTCCACTTAGCAAGTAACTTTTTGTGAAAAATCTGGACTATCATGAATCTGAATTTGTATATTAAAAATCAGGACCAAAAAAACTAACTGCAAGGCAACATTATTACTTGCAAATTAAAACGAATGTAATGACTGCTTTGGATTACTCTTTCCCCACCAGTGATTCCCTCTCTAGTGGAACATGCTCAAGAAAGTTATTGCAGCAGTAGAGTAAGGGACTATTTTCTTCCAGCAGAGTTAACGTTGACCCTTCTGAAAGTAGATCTGGAGAATGGAATATATCAACTAAGAGATATTAAGAGAAGTATTAAGAGAAGTGGTTGGGGAGGATTTAAAATGGTAAATCCAAGGAATTCTGTGGGCTATTTAGGGCAAGGGCCAGAAAAAGCATTCACTTTATCACTTGAAAGAAATAAAACAAAAAAGAAAGCCATGCTCTCTTGATTTGATTACTAAAAGATTCATAAAGTACTTTGCAGGATAAATAAGTTATTTTGACATATCTTTGTTTCAGAGTTTCACTATTAAACTGTTAAATTCAGAAGATCATCTTGAATTGTGTTATTTGACCTCAGATTAAAATGGAATCAATCTATATATATATCCTGCCATAGTCTACAGAATTGAGTGGGAGAGAGTGTAGACTAAAATGTAAACTATAGTCCATGCTTAGTGGCAGTGCTCCAAAATGTGTTCAATTGCAGTGAATGTACCACACTAATGAAGGAAGTTGTTAATGTGGGGAAAGGTGGGAGGTGTGGGGAGTGGGGCATATGGGAATCCCTTATATTTTTTTTATGTAACAATTTATGTAATCTAAGTACTTTTAAAAATATATTAAAAAACAAAATTGTGAACCTCAAAAGCAAAAAAAAAAAAAATTGAACCAATCTAATCTAACTCTACAAATTAGAAGAAAAGAAAGATAACTTTATAACTGGGGAAACTATGTCTTGTTTATCACTGTATCCGCACTTGATTTCTACCACAGTTTCTTGCATATTTTAGCAGAGTAGCTAGCACATAATAGATACTTAATAAACAAACAAGTATTTGTGTATAGGGAGAGAGCTAACTTCAACAAGAGGAATGGAATTCATCTCTGAAACAAGACTCCCTGGGCTTGAATCCTAGTTTGGTCAATTACCAGCCTTTCTATGTCTCACTTCTCTCATCTGTAAAATGGGTGAAAATAACAAGGGCCCCTTCCTCATAGGGTTGTTGCAAGAATGAAATGAGTTAATAATGTGCATAAAGCACTTACCACGGTGTCTGGCACATCAGTAAATATTCAACTGTTACCTCTTACTGTTAATTAATATTTTTCAGCCTTGATTAATTAGTTTGCTAGGGCTCCTGTAGCAAATTACCACAAACTAGATGGCTTAAAACAACAGAAATTTATTATCTTGCAGTTCTGGAGTCTAGAAGTCCGAAACCAAGGTGTCAGCTGGACAAGGCTTCCTCTTAAGCTTGTAGGGGGGAATCCGTTCCAGGCCTTTCTCCTGGCTTCTGGCCCTGGCTTGCCAGCAATCCATGGCATTCTCCCTCTGCCTCTCTGACTGTGTCGATTTCCTCTTCTTCTAAGGACAGCAGTCATATCAGATGATGGCCCACCCTCATCTAGTTTGGCCTCATCTAAACTAATACTACATTTTCAAAGACTCTTGTTTCCTAACTGGGTCATATGCACGGGATCAGAGGTCAGGGCTTGAACAGATATATATATATATATATATATATATATTTTTTTTTTTTTTTTTGAGGGTGCGGAGGGGCATTTCAATCCATAACAACTGTAAACAAGGAAACCAAGGCAGGGAGTCGCAAAGAGGTGAAGCCACTTGCCCAAAGTTGCACAGACTAAGGTAGGTCAGGCCAGCCAGGCTCTAGAGTTCATACCTGAGCCATTGAGGACATGTAGTCTCAAGGAACTAAAGAAAAAAAAATCTTCAAGGGAACAGCTCCCGACCATTAAAATATCTCTGTGTGCAGCTTCATTTGGGAATCTCAGAAAGCCAGAATAGTGTTAAACTGAGCCTTGGACGGTGAACACAGCAGCCATGGGCTAAGAAACAGTGTAACTTTTGTCACTTGACCAGCTGGCACCATTTTCCAGTGTTATTGGTTATCGAAGCAGGGACCCATTTGTGTCTTAGAAGAAATGACAGTGAAGAACATAGAGACATAAAGAATCCCACAAACCCAATCAGACTAGAAAAAGGTGCTTTCTATTAAAACTCTGAGCTGTTCTGCTTAAATCTCCTGGGGGAAAGGAGAGTATTACCAATTTTTTTTCCTTGAAGTTTTGTTAAAGAACAGGTCCCAGTGAACTTAACATGGTGATTGGAAAGAGTAGAATATTTAGTTTCCAGTTGCCACCTGGTAACTACAATTCTTGATCTTTGTACCTAATAAGCACCTATCAGTCTCCCAGGCTATTTTTAAAACAAGTAATATGCAAGAGGAATGTAATTTACCCTAAGTAAATTATGTTTTTATGGAACCTAAAAGTGTGCTCCTCTTTTTGTTATAATATTCTGGTAATGAAACTTGACTTGATTAATAAAGGATTTAAATACAAAGGTTATCAAAGTTAAGTCAACCATGATAATGAGGGTCAATTCTGTCTTTATTTCTAGTCATATCATTAAAGGGTATGTGAGAGTGAAGTGGATGTTTAGGTCTATTATTAAATAGCATTTATCTCAACGCCACCGCGGTACTAATTAAGGTGGGAAAGGAGATAAAAATACATGTTAATATGTATTTTTGTTAATAATGGAGGAGCTATTTAAAATTGTCTCAAAACATATCATATACCTGAAACTATCTGCCACATTTCAACTTAAGTATTAACCTATTATATTAGTCTAAACAAAACAAGATAAATGACAACAATGTTTAAAAAACACTTTATACTCAAATGTTGGTGTGAAAATGTTTCTCATATTTTTTATTGTTAGTATCAGTTGGGATAGCTTTTTAAGAAATCAGTTAGGGCAACCTGTTCAAAAGCCATAAAAATTTCATATTCTTTTACCAAGAAATCACTTTGGAAGTTCATCTTCTTAAGAAAAGGTCTCATTTTATTTGTAGTTTTGCAGCACATTTCACAAAGTGTGCTCCAGGGCTACAATTCAAAATGCCTCAGGAAGTCTACCTATGTTGACAAAAGGTAAGAAAGTAAATATTTGTTAAAAAAAAAAAAGTTTCTTTAGAGCAGAATCATGTGTTCTATATGTTCTATAGCAATACCAAGTACCCTTTGACAAATTATCAGTAATGATGGTGAAGATAAAGGAAATTAACTAAAAGGGCAAACCAAGATAGATTTTAAAGCTCATATTTCAGTATCCTTGCGACTTTGAGAAAGTCATGACCAGATTTTATGGACCAGATTTTGCAGCTCTAGATATCACAAATTAGTATCTAAGTAGATTGTGGCAATTCACAGGACGTGTTGGGGAGTGGGTATGTACTTGCCCTGTGGCTGTGTTTCTAAATGAGCTCAAAATGAAAAAAAAAAAAAAAAATTCCCCTTTTAAATACCCAGAAGCACTAACCCACATTTTGAACTAATTGACTTACTTTTTCTTAGGAAAGCCTAATTTAACTTATAGGGGCACAAGGGTTTATCTGAACATTTAAAGAAGTCCTGGGATGGGTTTGCTCTATTTCTCTAACTTGATGCTGGAGATCCAAGCTTTGAGCCTGATGGAAGAGGATTGCTTTGAGAGAAGTATAGAAGCAGGAAGTATGATCTCATCCCTCGATTTGTGATCTAAGTTTCCAGAGCCAGGGCTGGTGGATATCAGTATAGGCCTCTCAGTTGTTTGTGTTTAGTCTTTCTGCAGTCTGCCCTTTGATTAGGATATCCCAGGGGTCACATGTTGTCGTAATGACAAATAAAAACAAACTCCCCTGGCATTGATTGCATCTGTTTGTTTTACTATTATCATTCTCTTTTTATGGCTCTATTCTCTTAAAATAAAATTTTTAAAACCCATGGCAGATTTTTTTTTCAGATTATAAAAGCAATAAATGTTCATTGGAGAAGATTTGGAAAATGGAGAAATGCGTGCTATCTTTATTGTTAACATTCAGTGAGTACTCACTTTTATTTTTAGTTTTTATTTTTATTTTTTTCCTCAGCTTTTGAGCCTTTCTAATTTTTTATCTTATTTATTCCCACCACCCTCCCCACCGAGATGGCTCCCTCATCTGTTTGCCCTTTTTTTTTTTTTTTTTTTTTTTTTTTTTTTTTTTTTTTTTTTTTTTTTTTTTTTTTTTTTTTTTTTTTTTTTTTTTTTTTTTTTTTTTTGCTTGTTGTCTGCTTGTCATCTGTTTATTCTTTTAGGAGGCACCAGGAACTAAACCCAGGACCTCCCATGTGGGAGGTAAGTGCTCAACCTTCTTTTTTTGTTTGTTTTTGCTCCTTGCCTGCTCATTATTTTGCTCATTATCTTGCTTGGTTTTTTTTTGTTGTTGTTTGTTTGTTTGTTTGTTTGTTTTGCTCGATTCTACTCCTTGTCTGCTCATTGTCTATTTGTCTTCTTTAAGAGGCACTGGGAAGCAAACCCAGGGCTTCCCATGTGGGAGGCGGGCACAGGGAGCCACATCCGCTCCCTGAGGATAGGTCTTCTACATTTAACACTCTCCATTCTTTCTAATGGGTATATGTCATGATTGTGTTCCTATTTTCCAGGTGAGTAAAGACCTGGAAAGCATCAATATCTTGCCCACGATGACACAGCCCGTGAAGAGGAGACTCCAGAGCACACTATTTCCTAACAAGTCCTTCCAGTTCTATTTCCGCTGCCCAGAGGAAACTGCTCTTTACATTTTGATGTATTGCCATGAATCCAGTCCCACGTGGTTTACTGGCTAAGTACTGTACTTACCTATTTCAAAGTCCATAATTCAAAATATGTCATCAGTGGAGTTTTGGGCAAACTCAGCTGAGCACATACAAAGAGGCAGGAGGGGTGGAGGCAGGGGCTATTCCTAGTATTAGATTTTCTCCAGGAAGCACTTAGCTGACTCTAGGGGGGAGGGAAGCTTCCTGCAGACATTCAGTAGCCCACATATTTAACATTTTTCTTCTGCCTTGTTTGTAGTTATCCTATTTTAATCTGCCATAGAAAAACACATAACTTAGCCTTCATCCACTTGTGGCAAGTTGAGTTAAGTTGAGTTTGAGGATGAGTCTCACTCCAGGTCTTCTCTGCTGTCTGTTTGGTGATTTGCAATAAAATACAGCTTTTAACTGGGCAGCCACTGAAATGCCCATGCAACACGTTTGCTAGGGCTGGAGTTCTCAGATTTGGCCCTTTGGGCGTTGAATGTGCTTTTTAGACTTTTGTGTCCTCTGCTTTAGCAGCTGACATGCTTTCTAAATTCACTATTAATTTAGCTTTCCTTGAATTATCTACTTTTAAATAGAGCCTAAGTCAGAGGTTTGTAAATTTAGAGTGCATCAGAATCACCCAGAAGCACCTAAGGCACTTGTTTAAAATGCAGATTCCTAGGTATCAACTCCAGAGATTCTGATTTAGTAGGTCTTGGATAGAGCCAAGTGATCTGCATTTTAAACACAAAGCTCAGACAATTCTAATACTGTTCTGACCACACTTTGAGACATGCTGCCTTGAAAGCTTTCTAATATAATTTAGCAGGCAATAAAATAATTTCCTCTCTGGCAATAATCACTAAATCATTTTGAGGCCAGGAGTTCATTTGAAAATCTAGTGAAAGTTATGAAACCTCTTCCTCAGAAGATGTACATGCAAAAAATTTTGCCTAACCCTCAGGGGGGTTGGGGTCAAGCCTGCAAGAGCTGGTGCTGTGGCTCTTCGGTTCTAAGCTGCAAGTTCTGGGACTGTTTTTAGCTCTTCTTCCCTCCACTCCAATGCCTTGGGGCCCCAACACACATTGTGCCTTAGAATCATCAGGAAGCTTTTAAAAATATACAGTGGATCCTTATTACTGGCAAGTTCTGAATCTGCAAATTTGCCTACTCGCTAGAATTTTTTTTATAAACCCCAAATCATTTCGGGATCATTCCAGACATGCACAGAGCAGCGAAAAATTCAAGTCGCCTGACACACACATTCCAGGCTTAGGTTGAACAAGGTGATGCTCTGCCTTCTCTTTCAGCTCTCCCACTACAAACAAGTGTCCTTTTTGTGGTATATTTAGTGTCACATTTTTCTCATTTTTGTCCTTTTTACTGGTAATTTACCTGCGTAAAATGGCCCCCAACCTTAGTGATGAGGTGCTGTCTAGTGATCCTGAACATGTGAAGGCTGTATTGTGCCTTACAGAGAATTTGTGTGGGTTAGCTTTGCTCAGGCATGAATTATGTGTGCAGCTGGCCATGAGTTCAATGTTAGTGAATCAACAAAATATATTAAGGTAACGTGTGAAGGACATGTGACTTGTTTCCATCTTTTGACTATTGTGGAAAATGCTGCTGTGAACGTTGGTGTACAAGGCCCTGCTTTCAATTCTTTTGGGTCTATTACTAGACTTGGAATTGTCAGGTCTATGGTAATTCTTTGTTTAAGTTTGTGAGGACCCACCAAACTGCTTTCCACAGTGGCTGCACCATTTTACATTCCCACCACCAATGCACAAGAGCACCTATATATCTGCAACCCAACTGACACATCCGTTTTTAAAATAATAGCCATCCTAGAGGGTGTGGATCATTGTGGCTTTGATTTGCATTTCCCTGACAACTCATGATGTTGAGCACCCTTTTATATCTTATTGGCCCTTTGTAAATCTTCTCTGTGAAAATGTCTATTCAAGCCCTTTGTCCATTTTTAACTTGAGACAGCAGAATCTTAAAGGGGCCTGTGTCCCAAAATAGTTTAAGAAACATACACATGGATGTGAGGAAATAAGCACATGCATCCTCTATCGCTAGAAGTATAAATTGGTACATTCTTTTTAGAGGGCAATTTGGCAGTAGCTAGAAGGGCATAAAACGCACATTCCTTTCAACCTAGCAATTCATTTCTAGAAACCTAGGCTGCACACAAAGATATATGTACAAAGATGTCCTTGAAGCCTTGTTTGTAATAAAGAATCATTGATACAATCTAATTCTAGAGATGGGTGGTGAATAAATAAATGATGTCTTATCTATTCAACAGAATAGTAGTTGTAGATATAAAGAATAACAGATCTGTAGGTGCTGAGAAGAATGATCTCCAACACATTTTATTAAAAGAGAAAAGGACATTAATGTAAAGTATGAGTCCATTTGTTGTGAAAAACAGAACTAAAATGATATATGTTTATTTCACAAATGTAAACACCTTGGGAAAAAGGACACGCTAAATCATTTACAGTGTGACTGGTTGGCGAAGGGAGTGGGATTAGGGAGCTTAATTAGGAACACTAACTTTCTATATTCTATACCCTGGTACTGTTTGAATTTTGCACCATTAGCGTGTATTCCTTTGCAGCTTATTTAACAGGAAAGGAGTCTATGGGCCAACCACTGTCTCTGAAGCTTTGATTGTTCTGCTGAGTGGCTCATGTTTCCACTTGCCTATTGTGGATGTCCTGGGTCCCTCTGCTTATATGTTGAGCAGGTCCTTCCAGCCTAAAATCAAAATAATGATTTTCTTACTACCCCACTCTCCATTCTAGATTTTTCTGCTACACTGCCTCCCATACCCCAGACTTTTCCAAGGGATGCTGCCTTGCTCACAGCCACAGATGAAGGGACAGATTTGGCCAGCCAAGTATTTTATCCCAGGACCACCCACCAGCTCACTGTATCCTGAATGGGCCCCTAGATAGGCAATCCCTAGGCTAAAAAAATTCCTGGATTGTAACTCCAGAGCCAACAGAGTCTCTTGTTCCAGGAAATACAATGAGAATAAGTAGCCAGTAGTGAATAAGATACAGTAGTCCCACTGTATCCCTACAGCTAATATCTCTGACTTAAATTTCTCTTGCTTACCACCAAGAAATCCCAACTGTACCTTCACCTTTTGTCTAGGCCTAGCTCCCAAATCTCAGACTCAGTGAAAGGCACCACAGTTCACTTCCTGTCCAAGCTTGAAATCTGGAAAGCATCCCCTGTTCCTAACCCTTCCCTTGTCCTTCTCACCCTCCACTTCTACCGAAGCCCCAAGTCCTGAGAATTGTGACTCATGCTTTACTTTAAATCCATCTGCTGTGTCTTCATCCAAATGTAAATTAACGGCCTTTCCCTCTAAACCTGCTCCTCCTTCTGTATTGCCTCTCTCTGCAAAGCATCCAAGCTTGAATCCCAGCAATCAGCTTCATTCCTCTGTCCTGTCTTGTGTCAAATCTGCCCTCCCCCCTCATGCTTTCAGTCTAATCCCAATGGCATCACCTAGTTCAGGCCACCATCATGTTAGAGAAAACTCAGGGAACAGAGTAGAAGCTGAGACAGGAGGCAGGGGGCCAGCCATGGGAGGGCAAGCAGCTTCCACGTGTCTGGGCTGTGTTTAGTTTCTAGTCCTTGGATATCTATATTAGTCAGCCAAAGGGGTGCTGATGCAAAGTACCAGAAATCTGTTAATTTTTTATAAAGGGTATTTATTTGGAGTAAAAGCTTATGTTACAAGGCCCTAAAGAGTCCAACTCAAGGTACCACCAGAGGTACTTCCTCACCAAACTCTGTTGCCACGAGTCGAAGCAAGATGGCGGGCAATGTCTGCGAGGGTTCAGCCTTCCCCTTCCTCCTAAGGCTCTGTGGGCCCAGCTCCATCCGATCTCAGCTGTAGGGTGGAGGGCTCATTTCCTTCTGGACTCAGCTGCTCTGTTCTCTTCACAAGGTCAGCCGTAGACTATCAGGCTCATCTCTCTTCCCAGGGCTGCAGGATCAAAGTTCACTCCTCTTCCGTGTCTGTGGTGTTCTCTCTGTTCCTCTGTGTGTGTCTTATTCTGTGTTCTTGATTGAGCATCCATTTATATGGCCCATCAAGGGGATGGGGACTCAAACTGAGTCACCCTAATGATGTGGTTGAATCAAAGTCCTAATCTTAACAATTTAATTAAAACAATTTAATCAAAGCATCTCAGCTGCATATAAAACAATCACCTTTGATTGGGTGTATCACACCCAGAGGAACAGACCAGTTTGCAAACATAATATCTCTTTTTGGAATTCTTAAATAATATCAAACTGCCACAATGTCTATGGGATACGCTTACATGCTTTAACTTGGGCTACTGGCATCAATTTCTCTTCCTTGCAAACAAACAAGTCCAGACTAAGATATGTTCTGTGCCTAGGACTTTAGTGGTGCCCACCATTCCCCACCCCCACCCCAACCCTCCAGCCACTTAGAAATAATTGATTTTCCCTGAAAGTGCTTGTCTTTCACCCTTGCATACCCTTGCTCAAATCCCCACAGTCTGATATGCCTCTCCTCCCGTTGTGCAGTGTCTGAAGCTTCGGAGGTATTTTTGGAATGATATCACATGCTACCACCTCTTAAAAGCCTTCCCTGACTTGCACAGGCTTGGGCTACCCTTTCTCTAAAGCAAGAGAGTATTGTAGTAAGTGCTTGTGTACTAACAACTTGGGTTCAAATTCTGGCTATACTGTTGTTTACTTGCTGCGTTATTTTGGGCAAAATTATTACCCCTCTCTATGCCTATGTCTTTGTTTGCTGAATGGAGGATTTTTGTGAGTGTTAAATAAGCTAATATGGATAACAAGTTTAACAGCACATGGTACACTGTAGGCACTCAATAAATGTTAGCTATGGGACTGATGGGAAGATGGCATCAGAATAGGTAGGCAGGGCTCAATTCTCTTACAAAAACAATGGAGGGAGGGCAAAAAGCCACCTGAGGGATCTGCTTTTGGGATCTGCAGACCAGAAGAGTGCTGCGTCCCCCCCAGGAAGGTAAGGGACAGAGAGACGGAGAAGTCAAAATGAAAACCGTGAGTTGCTAACCAACATGACTGGGAAGGGCACCCATCCCCCACCCTCAAGGAAAACAGCCTGGATAAAACCTGTGGCTCACTGCAGCCAACTGAGAGGTGAACAGACATCTTCCTCCCAGGGAAGAGGGAGGGTGCAGCAGAGGGTGTAGAATCATTTCTCTTCAGTGAATTTGGCAAGCAGAGCTGCTTTCAGTCTCTGCTCTGGCCAGATGAGAACCACAGGCAAGTGGAGGTTGAAAGAGTCACTTCCCTAGAAAGATCTTCTGATGAGCGCCATCTGCTGGCTGGCTGGGAAACTCCAAGGAGAAGAACCCCTTTTAGGTGTCTGTTGTCCCAAACTCCTGGGAGTGGATCTGCATCCCATTAATGAGTTCCTGGCCCTATTTTGATAACTTAAGCTGGGCAGTTTTAAAGACTGAGAATAACTTGAACCAAAAATTAAAGAAGAGCTATGGGGAAAAAACAACAACAAAAAACATGAGGCAAGAGAGGGAAGTTGACCATCAGAGTAAATTCACCAACATGTTCAGATGCCTACACATCAGCAAAAAATTACAAGCCATACTTAGAAACCAGAAGATATGGCCCAGCCAAAAAAATACACCAAAAATCCTGATGAGACACAAGATTTAAGACAAACTAATCAATGATACTCACACAAATCTCCTAAATCAATTCAAGGAGTTGAAGGAAAATATGACTAAAGAGATAAAGGCTATTAAGAAGACACTGGGTGAACATAAAGAACAATTTGCAAGCCTGCAAGTAAACGTAACAGAGCTTACGGGAATGAAAGACACCATGGATGAGATTAAAAATACATTAGAGGGCTGGCTGTATAGCCCAGTGGATAGGGCTCCGGTATACCACATAGGAGGCCCTGGGTTCGGGTTCCGGGGACCTCTCCTAGCGGGCAGACCGCCTTGAGAAGGGCAAGCCACCATGGGTGGGCAGAGCCGCCATGGGCAGGGCAAAAAGCTGCCACGGACAAGGCAAAGCCACCACGGGCAGGGCAGGTTGCCCACGAATGGAGCGCAGCCAGCCCCCACGAACTGAAGTGGAGCTGGCCGTGAATGGAAGCAGAAGCCACCCACAAGCAGGGTAAAGCCGCCTGCGCCATGACCGGTCTCGGTGCGTCACCGCAATGGGGGGGAGACAAAGCAGACAGAGAGGAACACAAGAATGGACACACAGCAAGAGCAAGCAGAAAGGGGGGGGATGTAATAAATAAAAAAAATAAATCTTAAAAAAATACATTAGAGGCATATAGCAGCAGACTTGAATTGATGGAGGACAGAATTAGTGAAATCGAGGAAAGAGAAATGAATGAAAAAAAAAAGGAACAGGGTCTCAGAGAATTGAATGACAACACAGAATGCACAAACATATATATTTTCAGTGTCCCAGGAGAGGAAGAAAATGGAAAAAGGGCAGAGAGAATATCGGAGGAAATAATGACCAAAAACTTCCCATCCCATATGAAAGACATAAATATCAATATCCAAGAAGGACAATGCACCCCAAATGGAATAAATATGAATAGATCTACTCCGAGACACCTACTATTCAGAATAACAAATACTCGAGATAAAGAGAAGATTCTGAAAGCAGCAAGAGAAAAGCAACGCATCGTATACAAGGGAAACTCAATAGGATTAAGTGCCGACCTCTCATCAGAAATCATGGAGGCAAGAAAAAAGTGGTATGATCTATTTAAATTATAAAAAGAGAAAAAACTGCCAGCCAAGAATTCTGTACCCAGCAAAACTGTCCTTCAAAAATGAGGGTGAGTTCAGTCTTCACAGACAAACAAAAACTGAGAGAATATGTTACCAAAAGACCAGATTTACAAGCGCTATTAAAGGGAGAACTACAGCCTGAAAGGAAAACAAGGGTGAGAGACTTAGAGAAGAGTATAGAAAAGAAGATTATTAAGAAGGGTAACTTAAAGGGTAAAAAGACAGACAGTAGTAAGATAAGACAACAGAAAGCCATAGGATAAAGTGGACGAAGTAAGTAATGCCTTTACAGTAATAAAATTGAATGTTAATGGTTTGAATTCCCCAATCAAAAGACAAAAGACTGACAGAATGGTAAAAAAAAGAAAGTGCTATCTATATGCTGTCTATAAGAGATTCATCGTAGATCTAGGGATACAAATAGGTTGAAAGTGAAAGGTTGGAAAAAGCTATTCCATATAAATAGTAATCAGAAAAGATCTGGAGTAGCAATACTAATGTCAGACAAAATAGACTTTAAATGCAAAACTCTTAGAAGAGAGGTGTATGGGTAGCTTCTGGTTTAGGTAATGAGTGGTGGCCAAAGCAGGGGGATATCAAGGGAGGCTCAGGCAGGGACCATGGAGAATGGCAGCTCGGAGCAGGCCAATAGGCACATCGTCAAGATGGAGGTGGCCTATAGTGCCACTGAGGATCAGTGCCTGCCCGAGTGTGAGAAGCTGGTCAAGGAAGGAAGACTTCAAGAAGTCATTGAAACCCTTCTCTCTCTCTGGAAAAACAAACCCATACTGCTTCTGACATGGTGTGTACATCCTGTATCTTAGTTGCAGTAGTGAAGATGTGCTATGAGGCTAAAGAATGGGATTTACTTAATGAAAATACTATGTTTTTGTCAAAAAGGCAGAGTCAGTTAAAACAAGCTGTTGCAAAAATGTTCAACGGTGCTGCACTTATGTTGAAGAAAATCACAGACCTCCCAATCAAACTTTGATGAATTGATACTATATAAATGGTTACGGAAGGAAAGATTTATGTTGAAATTGAGTGTGCTTAAGTGACAAAAACATGAGCAACTATAAAAGAACAAATGGTGATATGAAAGAGACAGCCTCCATTTTGCAAGAGTTACAGGTGGGAACCTATGGGTCAATGGAAAAGAAAGAGCAAGTGGAGTTTATTTTGGAGCAAATGAGGCTCTGCTGTGAAGGATTACACTCATACACAAATCATCAGTGAGAAAATTAACACCAAATTTTTCCAGGACGAAAATACAGAGAAATTATAGTTGAAATACCATAACTTAATGATACAGCTGGATCAACACAAGGGGTCCTATTGGTCTATTTGCAAGCACTATAGAGGAATATATGATACTCCCTGTATACAGGCAGAAAGTGAAAAGTGGCAGCAGGCTTTGAAAAGTATTGTTCTCCATGTTATCTTGGCTCATTTTGACAATGAACAATCAGATTTGGTTCACCAAATAAGCAGTGACAAGAAGTTAGAAGAAATTCCTAAATACAAGGATCTTTTAAAGCTTTTTACCACAATGGAATTGCTGTGTTGGTCCACACTTGTTGAGGATTATGGAATGGAATTAAGAGAAGGTTCTCTTAAGAGTCCTGCAACTGATGTTTTTGGTTATATGGAGAAAGGTGAAAAAAGGTAGAAAGACTTGAAGAACAGAGTTGTTGAACATAATATTAGAATAATGGCCAAGTATTATACAAGAATAACAATGAAGAGAATGGCACAACTTCCAGATCTATTGATTAATCAGAGGCTTTTCTTTCAAATCTAGTAATTAACAAGACCATCTTTGCTAAAGTACACAGGTTAGCAGGAATTATCAACTTCCAAAGACCCAAGGAGCCAAATAATTTATTAAATGAGTGGTCTCAGAAACTGAACTCACGATGTCTCTGGTTAACAAAACTACATACCTCATAGTCAAAGAGGAGATGATACATAATCTACACTAAGGGTCCCCATGCCCTTGATGCTTTTAGAAAAGAGTTAAAATTGGAAGTAATTTTTAAAAAAAGACTATTATCATGATGTATATGTTGTTTTTTTGTCTTCTCAACTCCTTTGTCTAAAATTTAAAAGATAGTGAATATGTTTGAGGCCCTTTTTAACTTTTAGGAACCCTGATTTCATTAATTGTTTAACTTTATGTTTGCAGTTGATACAAAAATATAATACATTTTTATTGTCTGAGTACTCTAAAAATTGTGTCATAACTTACCCAAATATGTTATCTATTCTATTTCATGTTTTCTATTCTATTTTAGCTATTTGTTTCATCCAGCTAAACGCCATAATTATAATAATAAAAGCAGTATATGCATTTTTTAATTAATTTTTTATTTATTTTTTATATATCTATATACATTTTTAGGATACATTGATTACACAAATGTTACACAGAGATTCCAGGAGTACCCATGTGCCACCCCCCCACCCCTCCCACAACCCCCCATATGCACATCCCTAAGTGTGGCATAACGCCTCTGATAGTTACACACATTTTGGGTCTTTGCCATCAGACATAGATCACAATTCAGGCCATAGACAACCCTCTCTTCTTTACAGTTCCTGAATGATACATGATCATATAAACTGGCCTACATCCTCCATTGCAGCATTATCATGTTTTTTTAAAAAAAACCATTATAAGAGATGAAGAAAGTCACTATATATTAATATAAAGGGGCAATTCACCAAGAAGAATTAACTATATGCATCTCACCTGAGTGGCCCAAGATAGAAATAGATGTCTCTACAATATAGTTGGAGACTTTAATGCACTACTCTCAGCATTGGATAGAACATCTGGACAGAGGATAAATAAGGAAACAGAAAGACTGAATAATATGATAAATGCGCTAGACCTGACAGACATTTATAGAGCATTATACCCCAAAACGGCAGGATATACATTCTTTTCAAGTGCTCATGGATCTTTCACCAGGATAGATCATATTTGGGTCACAAGACAGGTCTCAATAAATGTAAAAAGACTGAAATTATGCAAAACATTTTCTCTGATCATAATGGAATGAGGCTGGAAATCAATAATGGACAGAAAAAAAGGAAAATTTACAACACATTCTTAAATAATCAGTGGGTCAAGGAAGAAATTGCAAGATAAATCAGTATATATCTTGAAATGAATGAGAGGGAAATTTATATCCTTCAGTGCTTATATTAAAAAAGAAGAAAGCTTTCAGTCAATAAAACCAAAGACCTAACTGCACACCTGGAGGGACCAGAAAAACACCAGCAAACTAATCCCAAACCAAGCTGAAGAAAAGAAATAATAAAGATCAGAGCAGAAATAAATGAAGTTGAGAACAAAAAAAAAAAACAATAGAGAGAATCAACAAAACTAAAAGTTTGTTCTTTAAGAAGATCAACAAAATTGACAAACCCTTAGCTGGATTGACATAAAAAGAGAGAAGATGCAAATAAATAAAATCAGAAATGAGAGGGGGGCATTACCATTGACCCCATAGAAATAAGAGAGATCATAAGAGGATACTATGAACAACTGTACACCAAAAAACTATACAATATAGACAAAACGGGCAAATTCCCAGAAACAACTACACTGACCCTAGAAGAAATAGAAGATCTCAACAAACCAATCACAAGTAAAGAGACTGAAACAGTCATCAAAAACCTCCCAATGATGAAAAGCCCAATATGAGATGACTTTACAGGTGAATTACACCAATCATTCAAAGACAATCTAACACCAATCTTGCTTAAGCTCTTCCAAAAAATTGAACAGGAAGAAACACTACCAAACTCATTCTATGAAGCCAGTATCACCCTAATACCAAAACCAGTTAAAGATACTATGAAAAAAGAAAATTACAGACCAATTTCTCTAATGAGTATACATGCAAAAATCTTCAACAAAATACTTGTAAACCAAATCCAAAAGCACATTAAAAGTATTATACACGATGATCAAGTAGGTTTTACCCCAGGTATGCAAGGGTGGTTTGACACAAGAAAATCAATTAATATAATAAACACATTAATAAATTGAAGAAAAAAAATCACACAATCCTCTTGATTGACACAGAAAAGGCATCTGACAAAATACAACATCCTTTCTTATTAAAAAACATTCCAAAAGATAGAAATAGGAGGATACTTTCTAACTTGGTAAAGTGTGTATATGAAAAACACACTGCTAGCATTGTACTCAATGATGAACGACTGAAAGCTTTCCTGCTGATTTTGGGAACAAGATAAGGATGCCCACTGTCACCACTGTTTTTCAATATTGTCCTAGAAGTTCTAGCTAGAGCAATTAGGCTAGATAAAGAAATAAAATTCACCCAAGTAGGAAAGGAAGAAATAAAACTTGCTCTTCACTGATGATATGATCCTTTATCTAGAAAAATCCTGAAAAATCAACAACAGAACTACTAGAACTAGTAGATGAGTTCAGCAAAGTGGCAGGATAAAAGATTAATACACAAAATTAGTAGCATTTCTTATACACTACTGATGATCAATCTGAGGAGGAAGTCAGGAAAAAAATTCCATTTATAATAGGGACTAAATGAATCAAATATTTAGGAATAAACTTAACCAAGGACATAAAGGACCTGTATTCAGAAAACTACAAAATATTGCTAAAAGAAACCAAAGAAGACCTAAATAAATGGAAGAACAGTCCATGTTCATGGATTGGAAGACTAAATATAATTAAGATGTCAATTATACCCAAACTGATTTCCAGATTCAACACAATCCCAATAAAAATCCAAACAGCCTTTTTTGCAGAAATGGAAAATCAAATTATCAATTTTACTTGGAAGGGTAACATGCCCTGATTAACCAAAAATGTCTTAAAAAGGAAGAATGAAACTAGAGGACTCTCACTTCCTAACTTTAAAGCATATTACTTAGCTACAGTGGTAAAAACAGCATGGTATTGGCATAAAGATAGACATATTGACCAATGGAACTGAATGGGAACTCAGAAATAGACCCTCAACTAATGTAACTTATAGATGATAGTTAACAGTAATATGGCAAGGAAGATATTATATCAACTCTAAGAGAAAATGATAGGGGGTATAAAGACATATGGGATTTTTCCTTTTGAATAATGAGAACGTTCTAAAATTGACAGAGGTGATGACAGCACAACTCTGTGTTGAAAATGAGAGCCACTGAGTGTACACTTTGAATGGATTGTACAAAACATGGGGTTGTATAACATAAGGAATCCAGTGGTAGAAGATGGACTGTGGTTAACAGGACAAATATAAGAACATTCTCTCATGAATTATAATAACAATACAGGATGATAATAATCAGGTGGGTTGGGGGGGAAATATACCAAATGTAAGATATGGGCTATAGTTAGTAGTAATATATATATATTTTTTAAAGATTTATTTATTTTATTACATATCTCCCCTTTCCTCCTGCTGCGGCGACGCGCCGAGACTGGTCACTGCGTAGGCGCGGCTTTCCCCACTTGTGGGCGGCTTCTGCCTCCATTCACGGCCGGCTCTCAGTTCGCGGGTGGCTGGCTGCGCTCCATTCGCGGGCGACCTGCCCTGCCTGTGGCGGCTTTTTGCCCTGTCCGTGGCAGCTTTTTGCCCTGCCCATGGCGGCTCCGGCCCACCCATGGCGGCTTGCCATTCTCAATGGCGGTCTGCCCGCTAGGAGAGGTCCCCGGGAACCGAACCCGGGGCCTCCCATGTGGTATACCGGTGCCCTATCCACTGAGCTATTGAGCCGGCCCCAGTAGTAATATTTTGACGATGCTATTTTATGGTTTGGAACAAATATTCCACAACAATACAAGGTGTTGGTGGTGGGGTGATGTAAGGGAGCCCTGTATGATGATATGCATATTTGTTTTGTAAGTTCACAACTTTTACTACACACTTATATGTTTATGTATTTTCATGTATGAATGATATACTTCAATAAAATTTTGTTAAAAAAAATAAATGTTAGCTATGATCACGATTGTGCCATAGCACCCATGGCACCAACCACTGAATTGTGAGCCTTCCAATCTCAAGTCCTCTGAGGCACCTCCCTTGGCTCCTTAAGGCAACTCTCCTCTGAAACCCATGGCTCTTCTCCCTAATTAGACAAATTAAGCTTCTTTAAAAGAGAGGAGCATAAAAAATTGCTTTTCTATTCATTTTGTCTAGCACAGTTCCTGGACATAGAAGATATTCAGTAGATGTTTGTTGTGTATACTGTAATTGTGAATGTACTTGTACTTGCCATATCACCCACTAGGCTATGAGCTCCATGGATCCATCTTATTCTTCATATAAGGAGAGGCAGCAGGGTGGTGAGCTAGATTGTACGTGGACTGGGAGCCAGTAGCCTGGCTTAAATCATGGCTGTGCCACATCTAGCTGTGTAACCTTGAACAAGTCTCTCAACTTCTCCCTGCCTCAGTTTCTTCATCTTTACAAAGTTGCTATGAGGATCAAATTAATATTGGCAAGATGCTTAGAATAGTGCCCAGCCATGGTAAGTGTTAGCAAGTTGTTAAAAAAGTAAAAATGTATGTATATACACACGAATATCTGTATATATGAATATGCATGTATATATGTGTATATATATCGATGTATTCATATATGAAAATCTATGTGTATATATATGAGCTATTTTATCCATATGGCCTACCAAAACTGAGAAGGCACAAAGCACAAGAACTTAACAGGCATGACTCTCTCCTGAGGTTGTGCCCTCCTCTGCATAGCATCGGTTTTGCTCACTAAAGAGACCACCAGACATCTTCACCAGCCCTCCATGGAAATATTGTAAGGATCAGCTACCTCATCTCCCTGCCTGTATACCTCCCACTCTGGTCCACCCTCCACTTCTGGCTTCGTTGGTTTTCTGCAAGGCAGAGCTGATTACATGGTCCTCTTGCTCAAAACCCCTCAGTGGCAAATGTCAAAAGAATCAATCAGTTTGAAAATATATGCCTCTACCTACAGGGCCAAGTCAAAACTTAATATGACTTGGGGAGTGGATGTGGCTCAAGCAGTTGAGCACCCGCCTCCCACATGTGTGGGGGTGGTCCCGGTATCTTCTGAAAAAACAAAAACAAACAACAAGCAAAACTGACGAACAAACCAACTCAGGGAAGCTGATGTGGCTCAGAGGTTGAGCACCGTCTTCCCACATATGAGGTCCTGGGTTCAATCCCCGGCCCTGGTACCTCAAACAAAACAAAACAAACAAACAAGAAAACAACTTAATATGACCTATGAGACTTCACTTATCAGTTGGTGCCTGTCTCCTTTTCCTGTCTCATCCACATTCACATGACCCACATCCCCATCCTGGGCTCTAGCCACACTGCAGTGGACCTTATATCTGGCCCCTCGTTGTCCGTTCATGTCCTGGGCCTTTGTCACTGCAGATCCCCTCGGGCCCGCTGGACAGATCTTAGTTACTCACTAAGACCCAGCTCAGATGTCTAGAGGTTTTTCTGACACTGTCTCTGACCGTCATTCTGTGGTAATACTGACTTCTATACTATTTTATGATAATAATAAATTATAAATTTATTACAAGTTGCCATATTTTATTACAATTACTAGTTTATGGGTCCTTACTCCTTGCTAGCAGGATAGCATCTTATTTGACTAGGTATGTACAGTACCTGGTATAAAATAGATACTTAAGTGCTTGTTGAATAAGTAAACAAATAGTAGGGCTATACTTAGCTAGAGGAATATTTCATGTGTTCACTAGTTAAATTATGTTTAGAATTACTGTGAATTTTGAAACTGTCTTTAACATTTTAATAATATGCAGTTTTCAGTTTGCCTCATAATAATTATCTTACTTGATCCTCCTATTTTGATCCTCCTGTGACATGGAAGGGGTAGGTTTTGTTATTAGTAATGACAATATAAATATTGCTATTACTTATGGGGAAACTGAGGCTCAGCCGAGGCAGGTGGTTTTAGCACTGTTGATACTAGGCATGTCTCTTGAAACAGTTAAGAATTACTTTTTTTTTGTATGATAAAAGACAGGATATTTTATTTGTTTTTTGTTTTGTGCTTATTTATGCATTCAGAAAACATTTATTGAGATCATTCTCTGCGCCAGTTCCTGTGATGAGAAAGAATTGACTTAGATGTGATCCTCACCCTCTAGAAACTTATCGTTTTGAAGGATTGGTAAGAATATTCCCCAGTAAGCACAAGACAAGTCATGGAACAAATATTACAAGAGACGTACAAATATAGTGCTGTAAGAATTCAACAGAAGATAATCTCTCTTGCTATGACAAATTATCAACATAACTGATGCTAGAAGTCATGGAGCCATCACAGAACAAGATACCCATGTAATGGCTAAGCATTTCCGTGAAAAAGACTATTCCTCAATTCTTAAGTATGAATGCAGAAAATTTGGTGGTGGGGGGGGGCACCTTAAAGGCAAATGTCAAAAGAATCAATCAGTTTGAAAATATATGCCAAAATAATGATAGATGGGAAACCTCCATGCCAAGAATAATTAATGGAATTTTAAACAGTCTTCCAAGAAACACAGTCAATATAATAGAAACTGTTCTGTGAAGTATCAAATGAATCTGTCTGTACCAATTATTAAATACAACTTCTAAACAAGCCCAAGAAAAACACAGTTCTGGGGCACCTTCACTTTTTAGGCCATAGAGCTTCCATATGCTTCCAGAGGTACAACCATGATGCTAAGCAAAACCTCAAGATTCAAGATTCCCTTAATAGCATCGACAGAAGCAGCTTTTTGAACTTTGTAGTAAAAGCATATTGAAGGTACCTCTTCTATCCTAAATTTATGGTTTAGAAAACAAACTATACTGAATTTAGATAGGATTTGTGACATAAACCCTATAACTTTCAGGAGAAAATTTCAAACTTTTAATAATTTAAGAATCACATATAGCACTTTAGAAAATGATTACAAATTCTGAAAAAGAAAAGTGTAAGGAGATTGGAGTTTTAGTATATGCATATATATAAACCTTTGAACGGGAATTATTTTATAAAACACAACATAGCTTTTTAGCTTTAATTCGCGTGAAGAAACCATCTATTAGTTATAATTTCTTTGGTACGTATGTGATATGCCCAAGTGATGGAGAAGTTTCCCCTTACACACTTGCATCTCTTCCCAGGGGCTATTAACGTAAGAACTGGAGCCTAAGGTCTTGGAATACTGTGGCATTATTTGTAAAATGTTGTGGGGTGGCTGCCCTTCCAAAGATGAAGAAACAGTGCTTGAAACTCTGGGGCCATCTATGGGGCCATCTACTGCAGAGTCTTACCCATTAATGGACTAGTGCCCTTTGGCATTTTTACTTGTTTATTTTTGAAACTTCAAATTTTGGCTATGTATGGTTTGATATGATTCTTATTTGTAATTGGGAAGTCGATTGAGGAGTCTTTGGCTGGACTGTGTGTTTAGGAAAGCAGATTTAAATGTTTCCCCTTGCAGGTGCCCAGGGCTAGGGTGGTGGGTGGTGGAGGATATGAAGAATGTTTCTGGAGTTACAGAATTGGGAGGGAAGAAATGGTACAGAAACCTTGGCTGCTGGCTGCATTTCTTTCTTCACAGTCTGTAGCTACATAGGAAAGTCATACGTTCCTAAATGGGAAAGGGAATGGTTTCGGATTTTGTTTCAGAGAATATTTCTGTAAATTAGAAATTTAGAATGAATTCCCCTAGTCCCCAAAGCATTTGGTTTAACAAAGCAAGCTCCTCAAATCTTTCTTACTGACTTCATGATAAAAAACATAAAATGCTAATGCTCACCTTCTGTTAACTGTTTGAAGATCTATCAGATTTTTTAAAAGACAGCAATCGTCTGTTCACAGTGACACAGCAAAACCTCAGCGAGAGGTATAATTACCACTTGTCATTTAGCTTGGCTCTGCAGTTAATTTACAGAAAGACATGCTTAATTGCAAATGGGTGCATCTCCACTAAGAGGCTACAGGGTGTGTGTGCACGCGTGTGTAAAACCAGTTTTATGGGGTCACAGATATATTATACATCTATTCAAAACAAGGCAAAAAGAAACATCACAGAACATCAAAAGGAAAGAGATACTTGTGACCTATCCCAGTATTCTAATGTGATCCAAGTCTTCTAAAAAGCTAGACCAACTTTTCTTTCAAGAGTAGTTATTATGGAGGAAATGAGAGGAAAGGAGGTGGTGAATTCATTAATATTGGTAAGGGCCTTTGAAGATGAAGACTGCCAGGTGAGAGTGCTAAGTATCGGATTACTATATAATTAGAGATCAGGTCTGTTCCAGATCATCTCCATCTCTGGCTGAGTCTTGCTTTGTTTTTGTAAACAATTGAATTCTTTCCTTCATAAACTTCCCTTCCTAGGGGAATACAGTTCTGTGGGGATCCATCTATGATCACCAGCTGGATCAGATTGTCTATGTACACACATATCACATTAGGGAAATGGAACTTTCCTTTCCTTTCTGTTTTTAGGACAGGAAGAATCACCTCCCTCTTTGCAAACAGAAGAAAGTCTTCACAGATTCTGACCTCTGAAAGATACAGAAGTCCATCAAGACCACCCAAATGGTACATATAAGAATTCTCATGTCCACTTGCAAGAAATAAACTTGCTTCCCGCCCCCCCTCGTGCCTGTTCCTTCCTCTGGGCCTTAGATTCTTCTGAATTCCGACTTACTTTTCTGGATGAATTAGGCCGTCTTTAATTTACTGCTTGCTGCTTGTGTGGGGGTGAACATGCTTTATTTCCAGAACTTCTTCCCTGTGGGGTGTTGAAGCATTCGTGCCAATTTTTTTCAAAGAGGGATGGAAGAGTCAGGTTTAGTACTAAGGATTAACTCAGCAGTGGTTGCTAAACTCTTTGAAATCATTAGATGAAAGGCAAAAATAGAGCTGTACTAAGTATACATATCATTGTTACTTTTGTTATTACTGTGGGAATTTGCCATTCAAGGAATATATTATTATGGGATGCTTTCCACTTTGGATTTATGTCATTTTAAGTTTTATTTAGGAAAAAGGCATTTGTTTCACAAGTATCCCTTACATTTTTCACCCGAGATAACTCTCTTATCTTGGTAGACTCTGCACCCTATGGGATAAAATCTGTCTTCTCTTCATTTGGTGTACATGAAGTGTCTAACACAAACCCAAGCACACAGCAGGGGCCACCAGCCATTTGTTAAACTGAACTGAAGCAAATAGCTCTGCCACTTTGACATGGGATCAAATAGCTGCAATTAAATATTGTTTCCCCTTCAATTAAGTCAATAAAGGATTTTGGGTTTTTGGGTTTTTTTTAAGCCATTTTTCTTCCTGAAATTCTAACCTTCAAGGTTTGCTTGGCCTGTCCAAGGATGCTAGCGCTGTATCTGTGGCTGGAGGAG
>PVKH010002656.1:0-26594 GCA_004027955.1 Chaetophractus vellerosus
AGGTTTTCAATATAGATGAAATCACCTTATATTGGAAGAAGAAGCTATCTAGGACTTTTGAGCTAGAGAAGAGAAGTCAATACCTAGCTGCAAAGCTTCAAAGGACAGGCTAACTCTCTTGGTGGGGGTTAATGCAGCTGGTGACTAAGTTGAAGCTAATGCTCTTTTAACATTCTGAAATTCTAGGTCCCTTAAAATTATGCTAAACCTACTCTGCCTGTGCTGTATAAATGGAACAAAGCCTGGATGACAGCACATCTGTTTACAAGATGGATTAATGTATATTTTAAGCCCACTGTTGAGACCTACTGCTCAGAAAAAAAGATTCCTTTCAAAATATTGCTGCTCATTGACAATGCACCGCATCACCCAAGAGCTCTGATGGAGATGTATAATGAGATGAATATTGTTTTCATGCCTGCTACCATGATATCCATTCTGAAGCCCATGGATCAAAGAATCATTTCAACTTTTGAGTCTTATTATTTAAGAAATACATTTTATAAGGCTATAGCTACCATACATAATGTTTCCTCTGGTGGATCCAGGCAAAATAAATTGAAAACTTCTGGAAAGGAATTCCCATTCTAGATGCCATTAAGAGCATTCATGATTCATGGGAAGAGGTCAAAATATCCACATTAACAGGAGTTTGGAAGAAGTTGATTCCAACCCTAGTAATGACTTTGAGGGGTACAAAACTTCAGTGGAGGAAGTAACTGCAGATGTGGTGGAAATAGCAAGAGAACCAGAATTAGAAGTGGAGCTTGACAATGTCACTGAATTGATGTGATCTCATGAAACAACTTTTACAGATGAGGAGTTGCTTCTTGTGGATGAGCAAAGAAAGTGGTTCCTTGAGATGGACTCTACTCCTGGTGAAAATGCTGTGAACATTTATGAAATTGCAACAAAGGATTTAGAATATTACATAAACTTAGTTGATAAGCAGTGGCATAGTTTGAGAGGATTGACTTCAATTTTGAAAGAAGTTCTACTGTGGGTAAAATGTTATCAAACAGCATTGCATGCTACAGAGAAATCTTTCATGAAAGAAAGTGTCACTCTATGCAGCACACTTCATTGTTGTTTTATTTTAATAAATTGCTACAGCCACCACAACTATGGCTTCCTAATTCAGCCTGCTCAATTTCCCCTAGTTCTTCAACCTCAATTAATTTTCACTCATCCTTCAGATCCTAGTAAACATTGTATTCCTCTAAGAAGCATTTTTATATTTCAGGTCTGGGTTAGGTGCCTTTCCCTCCTTTTGTTTCACCTACTGTAGAGTTCATCAGATTAGTGTTGATTGTCTAATTTAAGATCTGTGTAGGATGGAGCGTGCTGGAGAATGAATGAGGGTGTCTTCCTCCTTGAAAGAACTGCCTAGCCAGATTGCCATGCCAGCCTGCTGCTCCGTTATTCACTGTTGGAATCTCCTTTTGGATCCTACTATAGGGTTCTTTTGCCCATCCTCCCTGAGGTCATCTCAATTAAACTGAAGAGAGAAGTCCCTGATATCTTTTCTTTGCATACAATCTGTTCAACTACAACATAGTTAAGCATTTTTGTTACATTGTTTTTTAGAGAGTGAGCCCCAAAGGAAAATTCTTGTTCAGTAATTTCTATACATCAAATTAAAGGACCATGTTTATAAACTTAGAAAACTGTAGCTGAGTTGGTGAAAATTCAGTGCTGCTGTTTTTCACTAATAGTGGCCTGAAATATATCACTGGCAGAAAACCAAAATCTGATTTTATGCTATTGCAATATGATAGCTGCTGGTTGTGCTTGGTACCCTTATGAAACAACATTCTTTTTGTATTAGATTATGACAAAACATTTAAATAACCTTTTCTAAATTGATTTTTTAAATTTTCACAACAAAATCCATCGCCATTAATACATCAAGATAACAGCAATTGAAAAATGGCACTAAATAATAGATAAATATCTAAAGAACAATATGTAGTTTAAAACATAATCCTTACAAGACAAATTATGGTAACAGGAATTAACTGTAAATGTGGTTTGCCTATTTATAGAAAATCTAACTGTTGCAGACATTAAACCTTAATTTCAAGTTTATTTTTTCTTTCTCCCTTAATTAACTTTAATCAGACTTTCTTAGACCATCTTGAGCTTACAGACTATATTTGTTGACAACTAAGTGCACCTGAAAAGGAGAAACTTATAAGATATTTATTTTTTCATTTGACCCATAACAGTAAATTTAACTTTCATTATCTTGAAGGTAGAACTCTACAGTTAGGTTTTGTTTTATGGAAAGAGGAGAAAATGTTTCCTGTAAAAAAAAAAAAAAAGAAGAAAACAGATCAATGTACAGTTCACTCCCTGAACATCACATAACGTGGAATAAGGTAACTGAATTATCTTAAGTTCAGCCCTCTAAATACCCCCTATGCTTCAATTTAAGGAGCACAAAAGGAAAGTATAATTAGTGAATCAGCTAATCCTTTTTTAAAAAATCTTACTTGAGTCTCATAATATCAGCCATATGGAGGAAAAACCTTGCGATGCTGCTTTCGTCAGCAATGATAACTTACTCCAAAAAAAATATGTTTTTTCATTTTCAAAATGAACTTCCAAAGATATTTTTCAGAACTTGTCAATGGCTAAAGATTGAAATATGCTAATTATATTAAAAAGATGAGTACATTTTGTTCCTTTTTTAATTAAAATTTAGATTCTCAGTTTAATCAGTTTAAGGTAATTGGTGGATCTTATTAAAATCCAAATATAGTGTTCAGTTTTCAAAAATAAATTTCCTCCTTTGAAGGAAAGATTCCAGGTGTATAGATATAAACGAAAGTATGCTACCAGTCTTGAGATCCAAGTATAAAAAGTGCACTTGGGGAGCGGGTGTAGCTCAAGTGGTTGAGTCCCTGCTTCCCATGTACAAGATCCCAGTTTGAATCTCCAGTACCTCCTAAAAACAAAACAAACAAACAAGTGAAAAAAACAACTCTCGTTGGGGAGTGGATGTAGCTCAGTGGTTGAGCACCTGCTTCCTGTGCGAGGTCCTAGATTCAATCTCTGGTACCTCCTAAAAAAAAAAAAAAGCAGTTGGCTAACTGGACTAGGCAGAATGACTGCTTGACTGCTTCTTCCTATGTATAGTGTGTTTAATATGCCCTTGAAGTTACCGCAGAGCCTTAACACTCAGGATTCAGAAAGGGCGTTAGCCATGAGGGTAAGGCAGAAGGAGGAAGCGAGGAAGAAGTACTGTTGTGAATCATAAACTGAAGTGTCTCATTTTCACACTACCTATCTTACTCTGTCAAGCTTAGTTAAAAAGCGCATAGGACTTAGTCATGGGACCTGAATTTCAGTTCCAGATATTTTACCTACTACATATAAAATATAAGGAAAGCTAGAAAACCTCTCTAGGTCTCAGTTTCTTCATCTATTAAAAATATAATGGTAATATCTGCCTCACGGAATTATTGTACAATCTAAATGTCATAATCGTGTGTTAAAATAACTTTTTCAATCAGTAAAGCATGTAATAGTTACATCTCACAAACATGATCAGATTAGAGGAAAATTTGAGGAAGAAATTTCCAAGATGAATCTGCTTACATAAACTTGGTATGAATAAGCAGAAACCATTAAACAAATAAACACCAAATTAAACAGGCCCTCATTTGTTCCCATGGGAGTTTGGAATCCATAGTCCACTCCTCTACTCATCTCAGGCTTATCTTGTTCTCATTTTTAACCAAGTGTAATAAAGACTTATAAGCTGAGATTGGGAGCTGAGAACCACAAAGTAGAAAACACAACTATATTATTTGAAAGTAATAAAATTACTCTATTCATATAATGAATTTTATTTAAAATACCTAAAAATGAAGTTGCTATTAAATTGCACCACCCCAGATCCAGGCATTCATTATGTTGTCCAAACCATAAATTCTATTATAGAACATGTTGAATTCATGGGCTTTTTACTGTGCCCTCTTAGTACTTTTCTCAAATCAAACTATGTGAAGCTTGACAGATATCCAGAAGTCTTATTAACCTAGCAGCAAAATAGCCTAACATCTTCAGGCTAGTGTTAAAGGACTATCTTCAAATGGCGATTGATTTCAGAGGAGAGGGTTTTGGTGTGTATGGTTTTTGTTGTTGTTTTTGTTTTGTTTTGTTTTGTTTTTTATTATCATTATCTTTTCTCTCTCTTCTCTTAACAGGTAAGATTTAATAAAACAAAAATGTGTGTGCATATAAGTGGAAGTATGTGCCAAGAGTCAGTGGCAGTAGTGGGGGAAGCCTCCAGACCCACCTCTTTCAGAAAGGCTGGAAGAAAGAGAAAGCGGTAGAACCTTGAATGATTGTTGCACCTTTTATCTTCTCATCAAATCCTTGCCTTATAATTCTTTTAAAAGTCATGTTCCAGTCTCACATTGCTGGGGAAGAGGAATATAAATAAGAAGCCAGCTGATTCCTTTCAATACTGTCCCATATAAGCATGCAGTGTGGGCCTAATTATGTTCTCTGGGGACACTGTTTCGAAACAGGTTCAGTGAATTAGTCTTGAGACTATCTGAGACAAATTCAAGCAAAAGAAACCACTCTCCAATGCGACAGTACAAAATAATAAATGTCCATGTTATCTCTAAAATTCAGTGAGCACAGACTTTAATCACTTCACATTTAACTCTACCTGCCAAGATGCTCAGATTCTTTTGTCTGGTCTTACAACATGATCTGCCAACTGCAGTTTCTCACTATCTGCCACTCTGTTCTGCAAGGAAAGCCTAACTATATTATATCACTAAGTTCTTTTGACTCTTGCCCTACATCAGTGACGGTAAACAATGGGAAATTAAGTCAAACATCACAATGACTTAGAAATCAGTTGTATTATGAGTTATTCATTCATTTATTCAATAAATACTTAGTACATGTGTGCCAGACTATCCACACAGTGGGAGAATTTCAATAGATGTAAGATTATTAGTAGTATAGATATTGTTAAGTATATAAGGGAGAGAATAACATTGCCTTTGAAGTGCCAGTACTATATTAGTCATTTTTTACTTTATTATCTATTTTAATTAGCACAGCCGGCTTACAAGACATCAGGGAACTTGCCAGTGGTTCCTGTGATAACCAGTAGAAGAGCAAGGTTTCACATCAAGATCTTTCTGGCTGTACCACCTGTGCTCTTTCAGCCATGTCATATGTATTCAGTGTGGGGAGTGGAGGAAAGAAAATGAGTAACTGAATCGTAATAAACCGCTCAACTCTTTTATCAACAATTAGAATAGAATCATGTGTAGAGTTGCATGCAGGTTATATCAGGTATTTCCCAAACTTTATTTCCCTATTACATCAAATAGAAACTCTTCCTTTACTTCCCTTTTCCTTTTATTACTGCATTACTGGATAATTTTCAAGGAAACAAAGAGCCCAGAGTCCATTTTCAGGTGCGGTGTGTCCGCTTCTTACCCTCTCAGAATCCCCATGCTCTATCTGGATGTCCACTTGTGCAGATTTGGCTCTACAGCCAGTGCCACACAAGGCAGTATACAAAGACATTATCTTTAAAGCCAAGAATTTAAGCTGCACCTCCTGGTCTAACTTAAATATGCAAGAACATAAGATTTCTTATGAACTCTCTTTGAATTGGGGGGGAAATATAATTATCTTGAACTACTATTAGTTTTTAAAAAATAAGAAAAAATTCATGAAATTATTTATGAGGAAGTAATAAAGATGATTTAGATTCCTGGTATGGATTTCATGATACTAAACTATCTGAGGGCTCCAAGCACCTGAAATATCACCATTTATTTATTTAAGCAATATTTATTGATCACTAAGTATAAACTAGGGTACTATAACTCAGGGGAAAATGAACAAGACGCAGTTTTTACTTCAAAGTTTTTTACAATCTAATGAAGACAGCCATGTACATGCATGATGGAAGGACGTGAAAGGAGAGTGAGCCACATGTGTGTAACTGCTGAAACACACGTAAGAGTGATTATGTTGAGGTGGACCTTATTAAACTCAGTTTTCCATCTACCTTTTGTTTAACTAGGAATATAAAATCACCTCTTGAAAAAGAAGGAAAAAAAAAAAGAAAAACCATCAAGCTGTTTCATGAGCTGAATTAGGACTTGGCATTAAATGTCTAAGCTAAATAGCCCATAAAAAAGTGGGGTTTTGTTTTGTTTTGTTTTTCAATTGAAAGATACTTGGCCCCGTGACATTGGCTGCTTCCCAAAGTACAAATTTCAACATATAGCTTTGATTTTTATCTTGTATTGCTTCCTATTTTAATGCATAGTTATACAAACTTGAAGTTGTCATGACTCCAACAGAAAATTCTAGGTGTCATTACCCAGTGTTTTTATCATCAGAGAGAGACTGTTTTACAACAAAATTTCAAAACAAACCTTTTCCTCCATTACAGAGTACTCATTCTCCACTTCCTCCTCTTTCAGCTTCTCCATTAGTCTGTGCAAATTGCCTTTATTTTATTGCTTTCTACTTTTCTAAGTGCCTGTTTAGAAACAAATTTTCTTTAGTCTAAGCTATAGTCCAGGATTTATTTGATTCAAGTTTTTTGTTGTTGTTGTTTTATAATCAGCCAATCTTTTACTCCCTAGTTTCAGTTTCTGTGAATAAGAACTAGAAAGATGGAACTACTGAAGCTTTATGGAATTAATGTCTATTTGGTCCATGAAGCCACACTGCAAACAAGTCTTGCCTGATGTGTTCCTAAACCAGTTTCAGGTTAAGTAACAATGGAAGCTTATTTGCTCTATTGTATTATTCAGGATTTGAAAATACTTGATGTTATATTAATGGATGATTGCCCTGTAGTTTTTTCACTTATAATTATTCCATATTCTAATCTCATAAAAGTCTGGCCATCAGCAAGTAATTAATATAATGTGATTCCATTTTGGTTAAAGAAACTGTCCTCAATAAAAAAGGACTATTGTCTAGAAATTATGTGTTTGCTATACCCTCCCTAACAGTTCTTTACAATTCTAACAGTCTAAAGCCAATGATATTTATTTTGCTTTTTTCCGTCTAGCCATTTAAATTTTTCTTTCTTTCCACTACCAGGAATCTCCTAATTGGCAAATTCAGTAGATGCATTCCTTTCCTTATTTTACTTGACTTGGCTGTAGCAATTTGTACTGCTGGTTACTCCTCCATTAAGTCATGTGCCAGATGCCATGCTGTCATTGGAAAGACAATGGAGAATAAGATAGCCATGGTCTTTGCCCACACAGAGCTTATTGTCTAGTGAAGGATTCAATTACAGAAAGCAAAACTCTCTTCCCTTGAATTTCATGACTTCATTCAGTCCAGATTTTATCTACCTCATCTGACCTCTCCCTTATAATATCTTTTGCTGGCTGCTCTTCCTTTACACTAAATATTGCTGTTAAACAGGCTTCCTTCCTAGACTCTCTTTTAACTCTACCTATTCTCTATAGGTGATCTCATTTACTCACCAGAATTCTACCACATTCCATAAGTGATGCCAGTTCCCTTGATCTGCAAACCCATTAGCCAACAGTTTGCAAGACACCACCTCAGGATCCCATGGCACCAAAAACTCAGCATGTTTAAAATTGAATTCATTAGCTTTAATATCTGTAATTCAGACCTGTGCTTTTCCTCCACGTACACTCTTTTTCTTAGTTAACTGCAACACCACCTAAAGTATTTTCACTAATAAGTTCTGTGAAAACAGAGAACTTGTCTGGCCGGGTCTGTATCCCTCTTTCCTAATAAATTTAGGCACTCAGTGAATATCTGTTGAACAGATGAAAAGGTTTTCTCAATGCTTCTCTATCCCTCACCACTAAGATAATTTATTCAAGTGATCCTCTAATCCTGTGAATTATACCACCGTAATCTTTCTATAATTCATCCCTTTCTTTTTATCTCCACCCCAGTAGGCTGCCACCTGCAGGCTCTTTATTTTATACTACTGAGAGCATGTTTTGTGTGTTATTTCCGTTCCTATCCCTGTGCTCTCGATAGCACCCCACACCTATCTATTTATATGCCAAATTCAATTTTATTTTCTAAAATACCTAGCACAGATACATATTCCTTGAGATTACAGCATGTATCATGTTCTCCCACCCCAAGTTATAAGCTCTGTTTCAACTCCTTCTATTCCAGGAAATAATAAGTTTTTTAAAATCCTAACATCTGGTTAAAGTGGAGGAATAAGAGTAGGTGGGGGGAGGAGCCAGTGTGGTTGTTTACCAGGAGATGAAACCAGAAGATTCTCTAATACTCACTACATTACCTCAGCCCAAAATCCACATGTGGAAATGGCATCTAGAATATGGCTTAACACGAGGCTGCTCTCGCTTTATCATTTATGTAAATGCCCTTTAAAAGCATGAGTAGGGTACAGCTCTTTCTCTGAGCCTCACTCTGAAAATCACTGTGGTTTTAACATTGGCAGAAATTCCATAAATTATTGTAACATGATATTCATTTTCTTCTTCATCATTTTATTCTGTCATACATAAGTAAATGTCATCTTCATGCCAATCAAATTTACTCTAGTACTGATTAGAAGATGATTGACTTCTCCAGCTGGATGTGTCTCCTGCTTTTCACAGTGTTTGTTATAGGAAGTCCCATTACCTGCCTGCCTCAGAACTTCCAGTAGTTTCTTCATTAGAATGCTGAAAGGAGATGGAGCTAACTTTTGGGAAAATCACTCTAAGTGCTTTCTGAAATACATATCAAAGCCTTGGGTTTCCATTAGTTAACAACTGACCTCTGAGAGTTTGTTTTTACTTTTTTCTAATGAAAGCAGATCGGCCAGAATGATATCCCATCTGGTTACTACAGTCTATCAGAGACAAAGGACACTGGTTCCACGTTTTTCTGTCCAGTCCATCCTTCATGGAATCTCAAGAGCTCCTTTTCCAGATCCTTATCTGAGAAGCAGTATTGTTGTGGTAAAGAGTGTGCACTCTGCAGTCAAACTGTCCCAGCTCTGTTGCATACTAGCTTTAACACTGCTATCTTACCTTTATGCCTCCAGTCCTCATTTTCTAATGGGGGCATAAAAGCACCAACCTCACATGTAATTATAAAGTTTAAATATTTTTATGCACGCAAAGTGCTTAGAAAAGTGCTTAGCATAGAGTAGCCTTTCTATATATGTTAGCCATTATTAGCATGCTATACCCGTGCTTAAAATCCTCCTCACTCCTACCTTGGCTTCCCATTACATGAAAGATACTTGAAGTTTTAAATCCTCATCCTGGAAAATGGCATGGAAGTCCACACTCCACTTTTCCAGCGTTATCTCTCACCACCTTCCTAGCTATGACCCCTGTGTTTTAATCATATCAAGCTGCATGCAATGCTCTCTCAGGACCTCACATATATTAACAAATACTGTTCCTGTAAGACCCAGTTCTCAGGCCAAATGCTGTCTTCTTTGGGAAGGTCCCAGCTCCAGCAATTAGTCAAACTTGCACAGTTGGTCAAGCTGTGAGATCTTGGACAGCCCTTATTCTTAATGAGCACTTGAAACAGAAATTATTATATATTGACATGAGATTGAAGTTTCATTGATTTAGCCTTTGGTAGTTTGTTGCTATAAATTTTGAAACATGTTGCTTTGTTGGAAAACATGGAATATACACAACTGATAAACAGCAGCTGTTTGGAGAGCTGTATACTGGGGAAACACTAGATGGTCATGCTAGCCATGACTTGCTCCACTGCATTTTAGAAATAGATCAACCAATATTCTATCCCAATTTTTCAGATCTTTTTGCCTCTGAAATTCTCTCAAGTTGATGGACACTGGCAGTCATCTATTCAGGTGTTATACATCATAAGCTATACTTTATCAACCTGAAGTATCTCCACAAACAGATGCTTTGCAAAATTGGGTGGGGATGAACATCATGGTTGCCCCACTCTTGTGCTGAGTAACAGGACATTAATAGCCCAGAGTCAAAGCTCCAGAAGACAGTGTCCCTGCCAGAGGGACTCTCGAGTCTGAGAATATGATAGCATGATTCCAACCCATTGCCCTATAAAAGTGTAAACAACTAAACCCATGAGGCAAGCAGCCAAAGCATCATAGCTCAAGTTACCAATTATATAGGCTCCACCCCTTCAAACTGTTTCTGAATAGGAAAGTCATAACGTTGGCCTGTGCCCTGTGATCTCACAATTCAAAATATTTATGATTAGTGCCTATAATTAATGTGTTATCTATGCATACACATATCAGTTTAGCAAAGAATTCTGTCGTGCTTTACACTTTCTCCAAAATTGTATTTCCCATGCTTATTTGCATCAGTCTGGAGCCTTCTGTGGTCAGAGGCAAGATATTGGTTGATGTTAATGATGATTATCCAAAGGAATGACCACACCATGGACCTATTGCACAATGTGGTGTGGGTTTCACTCTTCCTATGGGCAAAAGAATTCTGATGACTTCCTAACAGCTGTACCAAACTGCTGCCTGGGATAGATAGTAAATCAAGGACAGGATAACAACTCCCTTGTTAACAGAATGGCTTCCATGTGCCGCATGTTGGCATAGTAAGAGATGACATAAGAACAAAAACAGTTGTCAAATACTGACACAAGGGAACTACACTGGATTTAGTGAGCATGCAGGAGGTCAAACATGAAACTCAGACTAGCCTTACGCAGTGGTCACAATGAAATCATGGCTAAAGAATGTTCCCATGGGGCAGCCTCTGAAAGCACTATCACCAGAGCTTTTTCTTGCTCAGCACCCAAGGCCAGTGGACCTGAGAGAACTGCAGCAGGCCAAATGGAATGGAGGGCAGCAGAGGCTTTAACAAAGGATCCCAACTCACGTGGAAAGAGCAGAATGAATGCTTCAAGAAACGCCCCTCCTGGCGCGAGGCTTGGAACAGCAGACCGTGTGCAGCTGTTAAGGCTGCGTGGAAAATGGAAATCAAGGAAGTAAAGCAGAGATTCTTCATGGCTTGTCAATTATTTTACTCTAAAGGACATTTCCATTGCAATGAAAGATTTGAAAAGAAGGGCAGCTACAGTTACAATGTGTTCTCCCTCTGGTGCACAGCATGGTGGCAGCTGTCTACCTTTTTTTGTTGTGGTGGTGGTTTTCTAATGTCTCAGGATTTTATTAATGTTTTGCATTTCTGTATTATTTAGACAAGCTCAAACTACAATCATTATATCTGCCTCCCTAAATTGTATGACTATTTCAGCACTCTGTTTATAGGAGTAGTTACTTGCTAGTATAACCTTCACAATACTCTAGTAAATGGTTGCCAAGTTTCACCTCAATCTAGTCTATACAAGTAGTGAAATATGTATGGGTTCATCTGCCTAAGTAATATATATCTAAGAGATTTTGAATAAATTTAAAAGTGTTACTAAATTCCTTTTGAAGAAAAGAGTAACATAATGTCACATTATTAGCTCTCTTCAAATTCCTAACATTACCATAAGTCTCCAGATATATATAACTTGACAGCATTTTTAGGGAAGAGGACCCTGGATTGAAGATAATGAGCCCTACATTCAGCAACTGAGCATTATTTTATAATCATATTTTTTTCACTTGTCCTATCTGTAAACTTGTCCTCTGTGAAGATCACATGAGGATAAGAAGTAATGGGTGTGACTTAGAAAATAGTTTGAGCATGTGAATGATATGCCACATAGCATTTGAGGGGAAAAAGTTGCAAAGAGTAACCAGACCCACAGCAAGAGGCTTCTTTATACCTATAGATTTTCCCTACTCTAGGAAAAAAGGAAAAATATGTGGCAGACAAGTTCAGAGCCTCAGGGGGTGGCAGGAGGAGGGCTGGTGGAGCAGAACATGAAGAGGAGAGCAGCCCCAGCTGGGCCAGACGAAGGCAAAGAGGCATTGTAGTAGGTGAGACAGATAGGTGGATAAAGAGGACTTTTGAGAAGGTTTATTCTGTATTATGTGATCAGATTTATGTTGATGTCCCCTTTTGTAGTCTTCTTCAGGGAATTTTAGTAGGTCTTCTTTTTATTTTCAAATCAGAATTTAAAAAGTAAAGTTCTGCTGCTTTGCAACAAGAGCTGAGCAGCACAGAGCTTCCTGATATCCATAATCCCTTTTCCCTCCTGAGCTAGCATATTCTTTTAAGCCAAAAAAAAAGAGGGTTTACACTTTTTCAAGACACTATCATATACCACCAACTAATTCCATCTCAGTAGTTGCAAAACCAGGGGATTGCTTGTTTACTTGTTAGTTTTCTTTTTCTTTTCTTTATGATTCTGCAAATTGACCTAAGAGGTAAAGTAAAAAATAGTCAACACTAGGTGGCCCTAGAAGATATACTCTTAATGGTTCAATGCCTTGTCAAATTAACCTGGGAATAATTCCTTGGACATTTACCAACCCAGCAATGCCACCTTAGACCCACTTCCCCCTGGACTTTACAGGACTAATGCTCCATAATTTTAGTTACATGATGGGAACTCATCTTGTATATTGTGTAAAACACTTTTATAGGCTTGACCCTATTCTACAGTAAGTACAGTAAGTATTAGCTACTATTACTTAATCTGCAGACCAACAACAAGATAATCTGTTTTTACTGCAAAATTCCCCTGGCCTAATGCTGCCTAAGTCCTGCAGCACTAACTACATATGTACAGTGGATCAGTGCATTGTGAGATCTCAATAAATATTTGCTGTTTGGATATACAATTGAACAACAACAAAAAAAGGTTTCTTAGCAAAAACTAACTCATCTGACCAAAATGATCTAAGAGTACATAGAGTTATAACCAGAATAACCTCTTGCTTGCTCCTTACATCTTCAGAAGTGGCTGAGGTAAACTTTGAGGAGTCGCCTCATTAGGAATTCGGCAAGAGCACCCTTCTCGTTATGTGCAGCACCACACTGAAGAATAAGAGATCTGGCATAGCTGTGTGTCTTGCACATAGGCCATGCTCAATAAACATTTACTGAATGGCTGTCTGGTTACTGAGACTTTGCAGCAATAAGTTTCAGAGGTTTTAGTCTGACCATCTGCTTGAGTGGGGTGAGTTGTGATGATGATAGTTCAAATTAGGTTTGTTTTCATGAATTTCTAAACTTCAAGCTAGATAGATGCAGACCCTTTGTCAAAAAATATAGCAACATCTGGAATTCTACTGAATTTCAAATGAAAGGTGCAGAGGTGTGGTTATTTTGCACTGATAGTTTCGAGATAGAACCAGCAGCACTTGGAAACTTATTGAAGAAGATGCCCCCCCCCCATACACATATTCCTTCCCAGATTTACATTTGCATATTTTATGCAGAAAAGCAATTTTCCTGAATAAATACCCCACCTTCCTTTTTCACAAGGAAGCACACCCAGATTGACTTATTTGTTGGTGTTCTCTGTTGTTAATAGCCTATTGGAGGCTCTGATAAGGGCCATTACTATATGTTTGCTATTGGGAGACACAGGTTATGGAAGACAAAGGAGGCTAGTTTGTCGCCCTCTCCCCTCCGAGCACCTCTTATCTTGCTGCTTCCTTTTATGTGTATCCCTTCAACCTCCGTCTTAAATAATTTATATTTATATAGCAGTATACAGAATTATTAGAGGAGAGAGAACTTGAGATCTATAATTTTCCCATTACTATATTTGTCACTATCCTTTAATAAGCAGGAATAAGCATCCCATAGATTAGTACAAATTGGGAAGCATGTTACAATCCAGAGCCCACCTTATCACATAAGAAAATTCCTCCAATAAAAAGGGCATTGCAGTGAGGGTGTGTGTTTGTGTATGTGTGTGTGTGTGTGTGTGTGTAAAGCAAGCCCATTGGAAAGGTATGTGCCTGTACTATATAAAGTGGGAGACAGAGCCCAGAAGTGAGTTCTTAAATGTTCAAATATTGTATCTGCCATCAGTTTTGGGTCTTAAAACAAGCCTCTTAACTCTCTCAGAGTCTCAGTTTTGTCATTTGTAAAGTTTGCATAGTAAATACTGTTGTAACAACCTCTCAGAGTAGCTGCAGGGGCGAAGTGAGAATTTAAAGAGCTTGGTCAAAAAAAATCAGTAGAGATTGTTATCACTGAAGTAGAAACTAAACTTGCAATAGCTACCTGCTATTAGCCAAAGGCACTAAGAAACTACAATAAGCACCAAGAAAAATAATGATTAAATTTTCTGACAAAAAGTAATTTTATCTTATTCATATGGTCTTCTTCTGAGGCAATTTCAGAAAATATAGAGCTATTTACAGAGATTAATAGGTCCTAACTTCTCTTTTATATGGTAAAAAGCTAAGGTCGTGGAAAATTTGAAGGCCAGTGTGGTTGCTAGGATTGGAGAAATTAGTTTATATTTCTGTTTTAAAACCTGTTTAGGTTCTATAGAAAGGGAGCATGGTTCTTTTCAAATTAAAATTGTAGTCTGAGTCTGAGAGCTGTTGGGAGCCACGGTAAACTAGGGAAGAATATGGGATTTTTCTCCCCAGTAGCTGGTGTTGATGACTCTGCCCCTGAAGGCCCCACCTTGGTCAGGAGTTGCCAGTCAGCTCTTCCCACCTGCTGTGCCTCCACCAACCCTGTTGGGAAGATTGGGTTCTGTCTCCAGGAACCAGAGGACAATGGAGGAGGGTTAGAAAACCCTTTCTATTTCTTCATAATTTGACATTCTTTTCCTCCTCATTCCATCCATCCCTTCAGTATCATAGAATGTCTGAATTCTGAGCCTTGGACTCTGAGCTGCCATGTCTGACTGTCCTCTGTGGCATCTCATACTTCCAGATGCCAGCATGGAGTGGGAGAAGAGCCCAGGCGTTTGAAGCAGACAGGCCTGCTTCCATCCTTACTCTTCCGTGTATCTTGCAGAGGCAAGGGGGACACTGGGGACTCAGAAAAGGCCATTATTATTTATATCACTTCTATACTCACAACTGACCCAATCCATCCTCTAACTCTTTATATTTATGCTGTCCCCACTTGCTTCATATCTACCCATTTTTGATGGTTATTCTCTGCCTCAGCCTCTCATCTGACCACTGACCCCTGGCTGCCCCTGCCCCAGCCCTGACAATAATGTGAATTATAGTTTCAAAAGACAAAGATCCATGGTTAAGGGATGCAGTTAAGTGGCAAGATAATTCCCTTCTAAATGGAAAATGACTATCACAAGCATTTTCATGATGCAGTATTTCATTTTAGTGAGTTTTTTATTTTATTCCTTCAGGACATATGAGAAAGGAGAAAAAAGGAAATTGAAATAGCAAACTATGAATTTATGGTGTTCACTTGTTATAAGCAGGCAGGTTAACGGTATCTCTAATTAAGGAGAAAACAGGCTAAATAATAATATAGCCGCCATTTATTGCATGCTTATCCTATGGCACACAATATACCAGGGGCTTTATGTAGGTTATCTAGTTTACTCATTGCAAAAACGCTATGAGTTATGGGTACTATTATTATTCTCATTTTACATCTGAAGGAACTTGGGCCTAGAAATATTGGTTTACTTATCTAAAGTCACACAATCCATAAGTGGTGGGAACGAGGACTCACACTCAGTTTTGCTTTTCATATTACAGTGTGTTGAATCTAGAACCTGTCTGCAAGCACTTTTCCAAGGTCTGTGTCACGCCATAGCCACAACTAAGCCCCTGGTAAATTCTGGCACAAATTAGAATATTTAGGGTAAAAGTTATTCTTTTAATAAAAATATATGGTAAATTAGACCACTGAAACTGACAAAACAAAATAACAACGTCTAACATTTACTGAACACTTGCCCTATGCCAGGCAATATTCTAAATTCTTTATGAGTATCATTTTGCTTAAATCTTGCAACAAGCTCACGAAGTATATATTATAATTATTGCCATTTTACAGATGAAAAAAAAACTGAAGTACCGAGTTAAGAAATGTACCCAAGTTCACACAGTGGGGTTAGGATTTGAATCTAAGTAATTGTGTTCAGAACCCATGCTTTTGACCATTTTTCTATACCAACTGCCAACTTAATTTTACCCCTGTATTTTAATTTCCTTAAACCCTAATATGAAATGTATCATCTGTTAAAGTTGTAGTGGAAAGGTCTGCATGATTCTCAGTTAGGGATGCTATGTTTTCTGTGGAGTGATTCTCCATGGCTGTGCCCTGCCCAAGCACTGGAGCGCTTCACCCCTAGACCATAGTGGATTGGGTGGGACTGACATCTTTCTATCTAGAGTTAAATACATTGCTGTTACTGTGTACTCAGAAGCTACTGTCCATATCATCCTTGTATTCCCCACATCCAAGGTCCACTTCCAAGAACTTGCTCCCCACAGCAGTTCTGTTGAGTCTGTAATTGTATGCTCCAGCTTATCCCACCATTAGACACTCCTTTCTGCAGTCATGGTATTCCTTCTTTCTTCATTTTGTTGTATTTTAGATTTCATTTTTTAAAGCTTCCTGTTCTTTGTGCCATATTGTTTTAGAGTTTTCAGCCGTGGGATTAAACCTATGTTTTTTCTGAACTTTTCAAAACCCAGTTTCCTAAGTTCTATTAAACCTTCCTTCCATCTATAAAGTTTAGTACAATTCTTTTCTGAACTAAATGGCTACCTCTTCCTTGCTCCTCAAACTCTTCCACTTTGATTTTAGGAATTCAGTCTGTCATTAGACAAACTCCTATATGTTTTCAGCCTTTAACCAATCTGAATGTTCCCTTTACCTCCTTGCTTGAGTCTAAGTGATACCAGGCTCTTCCCTTAGGAACCTATTTACCCTGTAGTTCTCTCAAGGTGGCTTCCACATATCCTAGTACCATTAGAGCCATAAGCGGTATGTGCGTCTTTGGCTCCATTGAAGCTTATGCCATCACTGCCTCCAAATACCTGATTTCATACATCCCATTCTCTGATTCCTACCCCCTGTATTTACAACTCGTTTGCTCTGTGTGGTGGATTGCCTTGAGTACCCCCATTTAGACAGGTTCTTGGTCTTGGTCTGCATTCTGGTGGATGTGGACCTATTGTAAATAAGATCTCTTTAAGATATTTCTTCAGTTAAGGCATGACCCAGCTGAATCAGGTTGGGCTTTAATCAAGATTACAGGACTCCTTTATAAGCAGAGTGAAGGTCAGGCAGAGAAAGAAATCAGACAGGGAGAAGGAAGAAGCTGGAAGTCAATGAAACCAGGAAGAGAAAGAAGACTACTGTGTGCATTGCAGTATGATGGAAAAGCCAAGGAACCACACAGATTGCCAGCCACTGAGAAGATACTGACCCTTGGGAGGAAACCAGCCTTCTAGCCTCTGAAACCATAGGCCAATAAATTCCTGTTGTTAAGCCAACCCATTACATGGTATTTGTTTTAGTACCTAGGAAACCAAAACAGTGTTGGTACCAGAAGTGGGGTCCTACTATGAAAAATTACCAAAAAATGTGGAAACAGCTTTGAAATTGAGTAATGAATAGAGGCTGGAAGAATTGTGAGGTACTTGATTGAAAAATGCTGGATTGCTTTTAAGTGACTATAGGTAGAAATATGGATGTTAAAGTTACTTCTCATGAAGCCTTAGAAGGAAATGATGAATGTGTTATTGGAAATTGGAAGAAAGGCAATCTTTGTTATAAAGTGGCAGAGAACTTGATAAAATTGTTTTCTGATGTTGGATTGAAAGTGAAACTTTATGTGATGAACTTGTATATTTAGCTGTGGAGATTTCCAGGCTGAGTATAGAAAGGGCAGCCTGCCTTCTCCTTGCAGCTTATAGAAAATTTGAGAGGAAGAAGATAAATTGAGAACTGAACTCTGAAGAACAAAGACATTAGAAACTTATGGTTTGGAAAATTCTGAGCCTATCCAGATTGTGTTCTCTGAGATGAGGGCCAGAAGCAGCTCTAGCAGGGAATACCCTGAGCTTTCAGAGAGTGAGTCCCAAGAGGACAGGGCTACATGTCATATATGTGAAGGTTTAACTCAACAATCCTTTGCTAAAGAGTGTGTGACTGAACATGGAACCAGTCGACCTTTTCAGTGGAAGTCATTTATCCAGGAAGGATCTGTGGAAGGTTCTATCAACTGATAGTTTGCATGCAAAGCCAATGAGGCCCGTGTGAAATTCTTATGAGCAGAACCACTGCCAGCATGGACTTAAAGGGACAGAGAAAGGCCAAATTGAAGGAATAATGACTTCAAGGGCAGAACCATGGAAGCAAAGGTCTAAACAAAAAATATCTCCTCCACCCAAGAGAGTGGGCCCACCCATTTGTGTGTAAAAGGCAGGAATGCCCTTGCACTTGGAAGGGCAGGCCATCAGCCCCCAGGCTTGGAGGGAACAGACCTACCTTGAACCCCATTGTTCAAGGAGAGTGCTGCCATCCCAATGTTCAGAGATGGCAGGGCCTGCGTCCCAGTGTTCACAGAAAGTCTGGCTAGCATCCCTATATTTGGAGAGAGTGGGGCTTGTGCCCCAGCATTTTCAGAGAGCCTGGCTGCCATTCTGATCCTGGAAGACGGTGGGGCCTTCATCCAAGTTCAAGGAGAGTATGGCTGCTACACAAGCATCACTTCATCAGACCCAGAGAGCAAAACAGGGATCTGATATAGATGACTATAAGACCATGAGATTAATGGAGATTGCCCCAATAACTTTTGAAATTGTTTGGGACTGATGACTCCTGTTTTCCTTCCAATTTCTCCTTTCTGGAATGGGAAAACTTTTCCTATGTCTGTCCCTCTGTTGTATATTAGAAGCAGATAACTTGTTCTCTAGTTTTCACTAGAGAAATTTCCATCAGGCCGAGAAATTTTGACCTAGGATGGACCACATCCATAAATGATTTTAATGAGACTTCCTACTTAGCATTGTTACTAAAATGACTTAAAGCCTCAAGAAGGTTGGAGTGGAATGATTATATTTTGCATGTGAGAAGAACAAGTCTTTTTTGGGGTCCAGAGGGTGGTTTGTGGTGGATTGACATTAGTACCCCAGTTTTGACAGGTTCTTGGTCTTGGTCTACATTATGGTAGGTATGGACCTATTATAAATAGGATTTCTCCAAGATGTTACTTCAGTTAAAGCATAGGTCAACTGATTCAGGTTGGGCTCTAATCCAGATTGCTGGAGTCCTTTATAAGCAGAGTGAAAGTCAGACAGAGAAAGAGGTCACAGGAGAAGCAAGAAGCTGGGAGTCAATGAAACCAGGAAGAGAAAGGAGAAGACTCCTGTGTGCATTGCCATGTGATGGAAAAGCCAAAAAACCCCAGAGACTGCCAGCCACCCAGAAGATACTTACCCCAAGAGGAAGCAAGACTTCTAGTCTCTGAAACTATGAGCCAACTATCTCCTGCTGTTAAGCCAACCCATTGCATGGTATTTGTTTTAGCACCTCGGAAACGAAAATATTCTATTAACCCTTTTCCAAAAATTCTTTGATCTTCTTTGGGACCTCCAACCCAACATCCCTACCACTTTTTCAATGGTGATCACCTCCCTCATATTCCTACTTTTCTTCTTACCCAACTTATATTTCCTGGCATTTACCCTGAACACCCTTGACACTGTCTCTTTTATTTCTTTCTCCTCTCATACTTAACTGGCAAGAGCCTAGCCTTGGTTAAACCCATCTCACTCAACTCTCTGTCTAATCCAATCCTGCACCCAAGCAGCAAGATGAGGTTTGAGGGAAAAAACACACCTATGTTTTAACTGTATGACCACAACTTTAACAAATCCTTCTGTAGTTCCCAGATCAATGCACTGGCCTTCTTGTTGACGCTTGAATATGCCAGTCTCAATCCTACCTTGGGGTTTTTGCCTTTACCACTTCGTCTTCTTGGAATTGTCTCTTAGAACTGCACATGGCTCACCCCCTCACTTCATTCCGGTCATGCTCAAATTTCAACTCCTCAGAGAGGCCTTCCCTGATCACCTCTCTAGGTTAACACTTCTCATCACTCTTGATTACCCTTCACTTGCTCTAATATACTGTTTGGTACTTATTCCTTCCCAACATCGTTACCTATTTATTTATTTTTAAATCATCCTTTTCCCTTCCATAAAGAAAAGGACTTTTCTTTGTCTTGTTCACTGCTTCATACCTAGTTCTTGGAAGAGTGACTAGACTAAAATATGTGCTTAAAAAGTTATCTGTGGGATGAATGAATTATTTCTGCCTGGTATTGTAAACTCTAAAATAGCATGGTCACTCTCTTGAAGATTATTATACATTCCCATTCATTTCTCTGCTAATCAAAACAAGACCAGAATATCTTATTTATTCCTTTACATCATGAAAAATAAAGCTTTCAGCTAAAGTTAGGTAATATTATCTATTTAGTTAGGTAATATGATCAGTTCCTACTTGCTTTGAACAGCATAAGACTGCCAACAGACATATAGCTACTGCCAGGTTTAGAATCTATATTAGGAAAGCATCATCCTTACTTTCCATCTAATGGATTTCTGTACTGTATTACTACAGCATTGTCACCTCATACCTCACCCAAGTACTGTCTAACATGTATTCATATTCAAGGATATTAATTCTACCCAGGTGTGTGCCTTCTTACCTTACACTGATAGTAGCCCATCTTTATCTTAAAGGAATTGATGGATATGTACACCCCCCAAGGGTGTACATATCCAATTTGTGGCTGAAATTTTTACAACCATGTGTGACTTAATCATTTTCCTTGTCCAGAAGAATCTTTTAATCTTGCTAATAATTGGAGCATCTATTAGTGCTTAGCTCAGTGTCCAGCAACTGCTTTTTAGTTCAACTACTCCTTCTCTCTGCCCAACCATCCAGTGCATGTAAGTGCTCAATAAATAATAGCTTCCTAAAGAGAATATGACTTAGCAGGCAAAGAGAAGTAATTTGTGTCTTTTCTTCCTTTTCTTTTGGCTCCTTCTGGAACCTTGGTGATTAATTAACTATTTCATCTTTCACTATGCCTTAATGCAAAATAAGGATGACTTCTTTCTCTGAAAGTTTTATGACTTAACAAAAAATAAGATACAGTGAGTCATTTGAATAAAAGATATGAAGAATAAAACATTATTGGGTAATGCTTACTCAGTTCTTTATACTATTGACCTAGCCATGGAGTTAGCATAGAGGTCATAATTTTTGCCCCTTCTTGAAGACAAAAATCACCATCAGAGAGTTGCTAGCCAAGGTAGGAAAACTAAAGAGAAAGGTTATGGTTCTCAGGAGCAAGTATGTTTTGTGGGAAGATTAGTGATAGCAGTAATATAGCAGCTTCACAGTAATATAGCAGCTTCACAAAACCCTGTGAGAAACCAAAGTACGGATGTCAAAGAACCTTATCTATACCATAACATATTGTATATGGGTCCAGTCAAAGTCCCTTTCTTGGATAATATGGACATTTTTCTTTATGAATACTGTAGCAATGCTGTGGTACACTGCCCATGTCCCCCTTCAGGACTGAGCCACGCATTTTCACAGCTCACAGCTGAACCTCTCTCCAGGAATTGCCCTCTTCTGAAAGAAGCTGCCTCGCCCAAAGTCATGCCCTCTCTCCTTCCTTGGGCAGCCCACATCCATGGGGTAGTTCAAAATCCTGGGCCCTTTGTCTCAACTTGGGCCATCCCACCGAGACTAAATCCTCTGCTGTAAATACTCATCAGATAAATGTTTCCCTCTGCCCACACAGATGTTTTTCCTGAGGGCATTTCCCAATAAACCTCCTGCATGTAAATCTTGGAGTCTCAGATCTGACCTACACCATATCCTATGTCTAGATTCTTAGGAGTAGTTATTATGATTGTTTCCAATTTTATGAACATAGTCTGTTTTATGATTATCACAAAGCCTCCATAATTACGTGAATCATCCCATTTACCCTTGTTTGTTGTGTGATGTATGGCTGATTTTTTCAAATCAAAATAGTTTGAAGGACCCCAAAATAGGTGAGATGTTCTGAGTAATTGGTATTGGTCACAGTTTCAGCATTATACTTCATGATCATTTTCAAAACAACAGGAAAAGATGGCAACTGATTGATACTCTCTGGCCCTTCTGTTAGGGCTTGGCTTGTGACTAGGGAGACCAACCAAGGGCACAACCAAGATTTGCTTCCCAGCTGGTCCCTTGTTTGTACTTTTAATTAACTCACTGTGCTTTTACAGAAAACACAGTGAGCCAGATGTGTGCAATAGGCCACACCCAGGGGCAGAAGTCTCCTCAAAGGCTTAATCAATTAGATAATTGGTAGGACCAAGCGGGAGTTGGTAAAACAGCATGAGTAAAACCAGGCGAAGGATCATTACGGAGACTCTGACCATTAATTTTTAGTTATATTGAAAAAGGAGCTTTGGGAGGGGAAGAACAGATTTGGAGAGATATTTTATTCACTCTTACATACTGTATTTTCTAAAGCAAGCTCTAATGAGGTAGTTGAATTCATGTGATCAGATGTTTTGAGGAAAAGACCCAAAGTGAATGTTATGGAAATGTATTTGGTTTGGCCGCACATAGGACTCCACGCATCTCAGGTCACCGCAAGGGCAGCGAGTATCCTGTGGGTTCCAGAAAGCCTGGGAATGACTGGGACGACTGTGTGAGGATTCCATGGCCCTGCCAAAGTACCCTTTGTTTAGCGTCTCCTCTCCTCTCATTTTCCTTTCTTACCTTCCACTTGAGTATAAAATTGAGGGAAGTATAATCTAACAAATGATAGGGAAGAAGCTAGTATGCAAAGAGTTTTCCCACACTCACACAGACACAAACACAAGCTCACACTTAGGAGCCATTTTCTACACATTCCATCCATAAAATCATTTTCTCTTTCCTGTGTAAGCAGAAGGGTTTCAGTGAAATATGTATATTTTGAATGGCTTTAGCCTCTGAACTTTTTACAACTTGTATTAATCAACTGTCATCCTCTCTACAATAGGCTAATGTCTTGTCTTCTCTATTAGGTGCTCTTCAACCATAGTTCTGGTACAGGTACAATGGGTGGTTACTAAAATATGTTTGAATTTACTAAACGTTAGTCAATGCAGAGGTAACATCTACTATTGCAAACCAAAGAGGCACCATCATAGCATAATATTACATGTAGATATTAAAGAATTTAGCTCATTCCAGTTGCTTTTCCTGCCATGGCTATCTTGCCTACCGTGTGTGCCCTTGACCCTATTACCTTTTGTCTGCCCTGTGACTTCCTCTCTTACTATTCGCCTATCTGTGTATCCTTAAACATAGCAGTAGATCCCCAAGGAGCTGAAGCTATGATTACAGAGATAATAGTCATTTGGAAAGCCTGTGACAAAAAGTTGCTACTAAAGCCAAGCAGTGGACAGATTGTTGAAGGCCAGGTATAGCTCAGCCTTTTGGCAACATCATGTTAACAGAGAACAGCTCTGCTTTCACTGGAGCTGGTGCTTTTTCCTCCTGCCTGCCTGCCCATGCTAACACATTGACCTCTGTGTGATTCTGATTCTATAGTGTTATTGGAGAGGAGATTTCAGGAGGAATTCTGCCTTATGGCATTATTCAAGCCTTTCTGCCCTGTTACCCCATCAAAGGGACAAATTTTTAAGATGTTTGAATTTGGAACTCTTTGTCAACTTGGGTATCAGGGAAGGCTTGAAGGAAATTGAGACCTCAAGTTTCAGGTGCACTGAAGTCATTTGGGCCTGCGGAAGAATTGCTAGACTTTATAGTAAGATTACTCCCAAATTCCATTGTCAAAATTCTTGAAATTGGAAAGGCTACTCTGCCTACAGACATCAAGTGACATAGGAGGATTGTTACAAGCTGGCAAAAAGATGCCTGTGATCCATGAGGATGGTGATAGAGAATTCAGGCACTGAGTGATACTGACAGGTCACAGCACACTGAGAGCAGCTGGAAAGAAGCTATTGTAGAGGATGAGAAAACCACTTGAGAAGAAGGTTATTTCAATCTTTGCATCATTGCCGGGTTTTACAGAAAAGTATCCATGTTGCTCACTAGCAGCTGCACAATCTTTATGTTTCCTTTTGGGGGGCTTCTCCAAAAAAAAACAAAAACAAAAACAAAAAAAAAACAAAAACAAAATAAAACAACAACAATCTGAAAAAATAAGAAATCTCTAGGTCTATATCTCTGGCAGACTTATTCATACACACTTATTTCTGCATAGAAGCTCATATTCATTTTTTTCATCATGGGATATCAAGACAATATTAAATTATGTTTTTCTTATATTAGAGTCTGGTTGAGAAGCAGGGAAATGGATATTTATTTTAAGCAATTCCATGCTAATTTAAAAAATAGCTTAAAGTACAAAGTCTTAGTCCTTGTAAGATTAATATTCAGCTTCTGGAAAAACTCTGCCACCTAGAATGATGCATTCTCAAGAAATCCAGGTATGTTTTACTCTATGGTAGTAACATATCTGTTTTTGGAACAAGTGAAATAAGCTCTTTCAGTCAGAATTTTGCGCATGCTTTTGTTACTTATAATAGGCTATGATTGGTATAGTAGAAAGTCATTTGTTATGCTGGATCTATTAACATTTGATTCCTCATTAAGAATATTGCCAAATCTGTACTTTTATCCTTTCTGCTGACAGTTCATTTTCACAGTGCTTCTTGATTTAGTTTTATGATTGAAGTTCCAGAAATAAATGTTTTAATTTATTTTGCACTCAGAATAACAGATTTGACCAATAACTTTAAAAAGAAAGGGGGAGGGGAGGGAAGGGGAGGCGAGGCAAGGGGCACTGTGAGTTCCTGATAAAGGTTTGCTGGTATGGGGGATGATTTGCACCATGTCATGATGAAATTTGTGCAGAGACCCACTATGTGCTGTCCTCAGGCTACATCTGAGCATCCAAGTGTAACATTTTAAGCAAGGTAATGATAATCCCAGAAGGGTCCAAGAGAGTGTGAAGGGTTGACCTGGATTCCATGGAAGCCCCATTGTTCCTGTCTGTCCTCTTCTTGCGTGCTCTCTACTGAACACTCCTAGGTTCTATCCACACTGAACTTCTAACAGTTTCCCAGACCAGCCATGTGCCTTCATACTTCTGTGTTCATGCGCTTCCTTCTGCCACCTGGTGAACTCCTGGTCACCCTCTGCTCACACATCACCACTCAGATAACCACCTGCCCCAGGGACACAGCCACACACACCACCATCTCTTCCCTCCCAGCCTACCCCCAGGGCTCTGTGCTTGGTTCTGCCAGAGCAGTTAGCTCTAAATAAGGAATATTTGCCGTCTGCCTGACTGCCCTGAAGGAAGTTCCACCAGGGCAGGGACAGGACCTTAGATAGCGTCATATGTACCACCAGTACCCAGCAAGGGCCCTAGATTTACCTTATAAATTGAATTAATTCATCAGCTTTGTTTCTAAAATCACATTTTGCATTAATGATATAATGTCTTTTGGAATGGGCCAGTCTGGGGAGAACTACCAAGATCCTATCTTTCTACTTTTCCTGCTGATTTACATCTATCTACTATAGATTGAGCTTGTGTTTATAACTTTTTTGCCACAAAATTTGGAGGTTTACCTTGTGAATAATCTGGAAAATTTTAAAAAATAGTATTTTTTTTCATGAAATGTTTATAGAACACCTCAGTCTGAAGAAGCAGGAAAAATCTCTTCTATGCAACACACAATGCTCACAGTCAGACCAGACTCCTTGATAAAAGCAGGGAACAAAAGTAGGAAAAATAGGCAGACTCTCAATGGCAGTATTGATGTGCTGTTTGTGGGAAGTTTGGCATTGCGATTAGATTTTCCCCAACCTATAAAACATCAATAAAATTCTTCCCTAGAGACTGAATTTCTTAATTGATTCATGTCAAGCTATTAATAGATATTTTAAAAATATGGTCCCTGCCCTCAAAGAGGTTACTTTTGAGTTGAGCATATTCTTTAGATGAAACTAATCCTAAGCAAAGTGGGAATTAGGCACACTGGCATAATAATAATAGCGGATACTTGCAAAGTACTTCCTGTGTGCCGGGAATTGTTGTAAGCTCTTCATTTATACATATAATTCCTCTACTCAACATAACACCATGAAGAAGGTATTTTTAGCTCCATTCTACAAATGAGAAAGCTGAGGCACCGACAGGCTGTGTGATTTGACCAAGGCTGAGTGATGGATGAGGGAACAGGCTCTTGAATCCTGGCCATTGGCTGCTAAAGGCTGTTCTCTAAATCTCTACATTGCACTTCCTCTCAAAGGTTACAACAGGGGGGCCGGCTCGATAGCCCAGTGGATAGGGCACCGGCATACCACATGGGAGGCCCCAGGTTCGGTTCCCGGGGACCTCTCCTAGCGGGCAGACCGCCTTGAGAAGGGAAAGCCGCCATGGGCGAGCCAGAGCCGCCGTGGGCAGGGCAAAAAACTGCCACGGACAGGGCAAAAAGCCACCATGGGCAGGGCAGGTTGCCCGCGAATGGAGCGCAACCAGCCACCCGCGAACTGAAAGCCGGCCGTGAATGGAAGCAGAAGCCGCCCACAAGCAGGGAAAGCCGCGCCTGCGCAGTGAACAGTCTCGGCGCGTCGCCGCAGCAGGGGGGAAGGGGAGATATGTAATAAATAAATAAATCTTTAAAAAAAAAAAAA
>PVKH010002657.1:0-16500 GCA_004027955.1 Chaetophractus vellerosus
ATGGCCCAGGCAAAGGAGAAAATTAAAACATTAGAAACCATTAAAGAGGAGGACCAGACCTGGGATGTTTCAGAAAAAGACTTTTAAGAAAATGGTCCTAAATATGTTCTAAGAGCTAAATGAAAACACAAAGAACTGAAAGAAATCAGCAAAACAATAGATGAACACAAAAAGAATATCAATAGAGAGATGGAAATTATGAAAAGGAACCAAATAGAGCTGAAGGTCACAATCATAGAAATTAAAAATACCCTAGAGGGGTTCAACAGCAGTTTGGAGCTGACAGAAAAAAGAATTAGAGAACATGAAGGTAAAACAATTGAAATCAGTCTAAAACAACTAAAATCAGTCTAAGAAGAAGAAAGAAGAAAAAATGAAGAAAAGTGAACAAAGCCTGAGAAACCTGTGGGACACTATCAAGCATACCAATATATGCATTGTGAGAGTCCCAGGAAAAGAAAGAGAGAAAGGGCCAGAGAGAATAATCAAAGAAATAATGGCTGGAAACCTCCTGAATTTAGCGAAAGACATTAACATATCCAAGATACTCAATAAACTCCAAGTAGGATAAACCCAAATAGACCACAGCATAGCATATTAAAATCAAACTGTCAAATGCTAAAGGTAGAGAGAATTATGAAAACCACATGAGAGAAGCAATATGTCACATACAAGGGACCCTCAATAAGATTAAATGCAGATTTCTTATTGGAAACTATGGAGGCAAACAGGCAGTGGGATGACATATTTAAAGTTCTGAAAGCAAAAGCAAAGAAAATTGCCAACCAATAATTCTATATCCATCAAAACTGTCTTTAAAAAATGAGGGAGACATTCCCAGATAAACAAAAGCTGAGGGAGTTCATCACCACTAGACCAATCCTATAAGAGATGCTAAAGAGAGTTTTGCAGATTGAAAGGAAAAGACAATAGGCAATAGACTGAAGCCAAATGAAGAAATAAAGATCTTCATTGAAGGTAATAACATGGATAAATATAACTGCCAGTACTGTTGTATTGTTGGTTTGTAACTCCACTTTTTACTTCCTATAGGATCTAAAAGGGAAATGCATAACATTTAATGATATATCAGTGGTTCTGGGCACAACTGTATAAATATGTAATTTGTCACAAAAACTACATAAAAGTGGGAAGATGGAGAGATATGGGAACATAGTTTGTGTATATTATTGAGGTTAAATTGGCATCATAGCAAAGAGATTGTATAGATCTAGGATGTTAAATTTAAGTCCCGTGGCAAATACAGAAAAAATATTGGAGAACATGGAAACTCTTAGAAACAGAAATTAGAGTACAGGTTGCCAGGGATTGGGGGCAGTGGCAATGGGGAGTTAATGCATTATTTGTGTAGGGTTTCTGATTGAGGAAATGGGAAAGTTTTAGTACCAGAAGGTGGTGAGGGTACTACAATAGCATGAATGTGATTAATCCCATTGATTGGTATGTTTGTGAGTGGTTGAGATGGGAATGTTTATGTTGCATACATGTATCCCCAATTAAAAAAGAGAAAGAACAACTAAAGAGGCAATGATAATAAAACAAAATACACGATCCTGAATGGGAACTAGCAAAGTAGGTAAAAGGTCAAAGGGACATCATTGGAACAATTGGAAATATTGAAATATAGACTATAAGTTTTATATCAATGTTAAATTTCCTGAACTTGATAACTGCATTTGATGTGGTTACAAAGCGAATGTCCGTGTTCTTAGGAAATGTACATGGCAGTATTAAATGTTGAAGGAGCATGATGTATACAATGTACAATCAAGTGTTAAAAAATGGATCGATAGATAGGCAGATAGGTAATTGATAGATAGACAGACTGACAGACATGACAAATGTGGCAAAATGTTAAAATTGATGGACCTGAGTGTCTGGGGTAGGGGTCTGTTGTCGTTCCCTGTGTGGGGTTTGTATTATTTTTGTAACTGTCCTGTAAGTATTTCAAAATATAAAGTTAAAACTACCATCAGATATGCAAGCTTGAGCAAGTCAGACCTCCAAGGGCCCTCAAAAGCTAAGTTGGGGAGTTGGAATGAAGTACTGTTTTAGTTTTCTAAAGCTGCTCAAAGCAGATATAAAATGGGTTGATTTTTAACAGTGTGAATTTATTAGATTACAAGCTTACAATTTTAAGACTGAGAAAAACATCCAAATCAAAGCATCATCAGGCAACGCTTTCTCCCTAAAGACCAGCTACCAGTGATCCAGGACTCTTCTGTTGCACGGCAAGGCGCATAGCGGCATCTGCTGGCCTCTCCCTTCTCTTTCAGGTTCCATTGCTTTCAGCTTTTATTTCAGCTTTTAGCTTCCGTGGCTCTCTCTCTCTTTTTCTGAATTTCATTCTGTTATAAAGGACTCCAGTAAGAGGATTAAGACCCATCCTGAATAAGCTGTGTCACATTTAAATGAAGCGCCTACTCACCAAAAGATCCTACTTACAATGGGTCCTCACCCACAGGAATGGGCTACCTTTAAGAACATACTCTTCTGGAGTCCATACAGCTTCAAACCACCACACTCCACCCTCTGGGCTCCCCAAAGACATGTTCTTTCCTTATGCAAAACATTCATTCTGTCACAATACCCCAAAGCCTTAAATCATTTCAGTAACAGTATTAAGTACAAATTTTCATCAAAGTCAGTTCTAGGTGTGGTCTGTTCTGGGACACAATAGGGAGAAATTGGAAGGGGAACAGGGGTCATGTGTCCCAACAATTAAAAACCCTGCCAGGCATGGTCAATTAGATTTCAAGATCTAAAAGTCATCTGAGGCATGATGCCTTGTCCTCCAGGCTTGATGGAGTGGCAGCCCAGAGGAACAGACCAGTTTGCAAACATAATCAATATCTCTTTTGGAATTCATAATCTCAAACTGCCACATTTACCAACCTCCTGTTGAGTTCAATTTTGTCATCAAATTTTGTAGATTATATAGTCCTCAGCAATGTTTAACTTCAATCTATTTTTAAAATTTTTCAAGGTATTTATTTATAGCAGTTGTAGGTTTACAGAAAAATCATGCAGAAAGCACAAAGTTCCCATATACACCTTGTCACACACAATTTTTCCTTTTGTTAACACTTTGCTTTAGTGTGGTACTTTTGTTACAGTTGATGAAACAACATTATTATACAGATACTATTGAATATAGCCCATTGTTTACATTAGGATTCACTCTTTTTGTTGTACAGTTCTAGTGTTTTTTTTCCTGGTAACTTACAAACAAAAATTTCCCATTTTATCCACTTGCAAACATGCAATTCCATGGTGTTAATTACATTTACAAAGTTGTACCTGCATCACCTTCATCCATTGCCAAAAGTTTTCATTTACTCCAAACAGAAACTCTGTACCAATTAAATATTAACTCCCCATTTCCCACCTGCATACAGCCCCTGGTAATCTGTATTCTGGTTTCTGACTTTATGAATTTGCATATTCTGCTTATTTCATATAATTGAGATCATATATTTGTCCTTTTGTGTCTGGCTTATTTCATTCAACATCATGTCCTCCAGGTTCATCCATGTTACTGAATGCATCAGAACTTCATTCCTTTTAATGACTGAGTAATATACCCTTGCATGTAGATGCCACATTTTTTTATTCATTCCTCTGTGGACAGACACTTGGGTTGCTTCCACCTTTTGGAAATTGTGAATAATGCCACTATGAACATCAGTGTGCAAATACCTGTCCCTGATTTCATTTCTTCTGGGTATATACACAGAAGTGGGATTGCTGGGTCATGTGGTAATACTATAATTAACCTCCCTAACCAAACCAAATATAGTTATTGCCACACTGTTTTTTTTAAAAGTCCTGTACCATTTTAAATTTCCATTAACAATGAACGAGGGTTCCTATTTCTCCACAACCTCTCCAATACTTAGTATTTTCCATTTTTTAATAGTAGCCATTCTAGTAGGTATGTAATGGTATCTCATTGTGGTTTTGATTTGCTTTTCCAAAATGACAATGGCTAATGACATTTACCATCTTTTCATGTGTTTATTGGTCATTTGTATATCTTATTTAGAGAAATGTACATTCAAGTCTTTCACCCATCTTTTAATTGGGTTGTTTTTCTTTTTTGTTGTTGAGTTGTAGGAGTTTTTTATACACTCTGGATATTAAACCCTTATCAGATATATGGTTTCCAATTATTTTATCCCATTCTGTAGGCTGTCGTTTTTTCCTTTTTTCTAAAGTCCTTTGAGGCACAAACATTGTTAAGTCCCGTTTATCTACTTTTTCTTTGGTTACTTGTGCTTTTGGTGTAAAGCCTAAAAAATGATTGCCCAGCACAAGGTCTTGAAGATGTTTCCTTGTATTTTCTTCCAGGATTTTTATAGTGTTGGTTCTTATACTTAGGTCTTTGATCCAGTTTGAGTTCCTTTTTGTATGTAATGTGAGGTAGGGGTCCACCTTCATTCTTTTTCATATGGCAATCCAGTTTTCCTAGACGATATTGTTTTTTCCCTGAGTAAATGTGGCTCCCTGTTAAAATCAGTTGGCCATAGGTTTGAGGGTTTATTTCTGAACTCACAGTTTGGTTCCATTGTTCCATAAGTCTGTCCTTGTGCCATACATTTGACCACCGTAGCTTTGTAATAAGTTTAAATTTAGGAAGTGTGAACCCTATAACTTTGTTCTTTTTCAAGATGATTTGGCTCTTATGGGCCCCTTACCCTTCCATACGAATTTGATGACTGGCTTTTCCATTTCTGCCAAAAGGCTGTTGGAATTTTGATTGGGATCAATCTAATTTTTGAATGGATCTTATTGGACATAATTTCAGTGGAAACACCTACCTATTTTTAAAATTTATGTTTTCTTGAGTACTTCCCATGTATAGTAGCTTTCTGTCTTCTGGAAATAAGATGAACAAGCAAAATCTCTTGCCTTGGAGGAGGTGAACATTTTGCGAGGGATTGTTTCAAATGTTTGACTCTTAGTAGAGTTTAGCCATATCTTTTCATATAGATACCTTCTGCCTCTGTTTATGAGCTAGTTTTTAATCATGTTCGACACCATGTGTTTAGACTTTATATCTAAATATAATATAAAGCATTTCAAAAAATCAGTGTTAAGCCGAGATGGATGTGTATTTCCTTTGCACAATACTGTTCTGCAATGGTAATTTAGGTTATGATTAACTTTTTGCTCCGTGTGTTCAATATTTCAATATTTTTCAATTTTATTCTCTTTTATTTGGTTGAGTTTTTTGAGGCATCCTTCCCACAAGCCAGTATATAGCTTAATCTTCACATTTGTGTCATGTTTTCAGATGTTGAACACACCTTATTTATGCAGATGAGGTAAAATAAAGCATTTGTTGAAGTCAGGTTAAATTAGCATTCTTCAACAACTATTTTAAGCAATGTTCAGGTGGATTTCATTAAGAATGTAGAGACTCCATAATAAAATTACCCACCAGGGTATGTTTCATTATTTATTGTTTAATCAAGGTAGTCATATTGGAGTATTTGAATTCAGCAGCTTACAGAACTTGGTGCTTTCATGTATTTTGCTTTTATTATTCATTCCTGTAGAATCAGCTTCACACACCATTATTCTGGGTTTGTTTATCTTTATGAAGTTGATCCTTTCCCACTTGTTAGTATCTTTAATATACTCAATGATGGGAACTTCCCTGATGTAGCATGCAACAAGTCAGGAGGACTTGAAGTTGACAGCAATTGACACTGTAATTATTTTGAAGATCTGTAGGAGGAGGCAGTAAGGCTGCCCTTGAGCACTAATAAAGCCACTCCCTTTTTATAAGACATAGTGCAATCTTTTACTTGCACACCAGCACATGTTCTCCATATTATCCAGAGAAAAAGAGCATTACGTTATTTTTCCAGACCTTTCCAAAATTTCTTCTGTCCCACTTATTCCTGCCTTTGCATATTTTTATTTGCAGTTTGGTTGTCTGTCTTTGGGTGACTTTGTTGATGCATCATTTGCTGTGTCAGGATGGGTTAGCCACACTGAGAACAAGGGAAAAACCAGCATTTGCTCAGGATCTAACTGAGACAGCAGTGCCTCCCCACAAGACACACAGGGCACCCCATGCAACTCGTATTCTGAATAAAAGACAACGCCCTGGGAGGGTCTCCCATGAAGGGCCACTGTTGTGTGTATATTTTAGGAATCAACACAAGCTTTGAAAATATTCCAAGAATTGAAGTCACATAGTGCTACCTAAGAGATGTATGTGACCATGTAAAATTTCCTCTGCAATGGTTTCGTATGTCATATATGTAAAGGACAAATTTGATAAATTCACATCCGTTTATCTAGTTTTCAGTTGAGGAATTTAGGAATGTTGAACTTGCAGACTTTGAAAAATAATAATAATAATAATCAACTTTTTCAAGGTTGCCTGCATAAGAGAGCTTAAGGCTCTGTGCCTATGTGCCTCTCTCTTCCAAAGGGCCATAAGAGAAATGATAAATGGTGTTTGACTGATTATGTAAATAAACTGCTAATTATATCCTTAATAGTCCTCCACACTTCTAGACTCTGTACGGGAATGTATTTCCTGTAAAATGTTTTAGTACTTAGAGCTCTATTATTTCTTTAAAAAAAGATGGGCCCAAAATCAGTAATTATGAGAGTTATTATTCAGGTTCACAGCAGTGCGGCAGCTATTTTTCACTTGATAATTACCTTGTTAAACCAGTGTCAGACCAGTGCCTTGCCTTATTTAAGAAAATGATCCGCCAGCACCATGCAAGCAGGCCAGCTGTGGAAACACTAAAAGATTTATTAAATCCAGGGCCATCTTCAGCATCTCCTTATCAGCATTAGCTATGGAAGTTCTAAGAAGCTTTTCATTTCTCAGTTGTTTGCAGCATTTTCCTCAGGTCCCATTGGATCTCTTGACAATTGGTGTTTCCCTCGCGTTCTTCCCATTCTTAGCTCTGGGCTCTGGCACCGACCACGGCTCTGTTTAACTGGCAGGATCTCCATTCAGCACCTTCAGGAGAAGGGAAGGTGAACCAGCCTGTTTCAGTTTCCTGCTCAAGCAAGTGCCTTGAAATGGTTTGGCTTAAACAATTGGAATTTATTTGCTTGTGTCTTTGAGGCCAGGAAAATGTCCAATCAGGACATCATCAAAGTGACGCTTTCTCCTCCAAGACTGTGGCGTTCTGGGGCTGGCTGCGGCTGGCCCTTGGCTCCTCTGCCACATGGCAAGGCCCATAGCGGCGTCTCCCGGGCTCGTCCTTCTCTTCCGGGTCCCTTTTCAGCTTCTTGCTCCCTGTGGCTTTCTACACTGTGTCTGAATTTCCTTCTTTTATTAAGGACTCCAGTGATAGGACCAAGGCTCATCCCGATTGAGGTGGGTCACACCTTAAAGGGGGAGCCCCCTTAACAGGTCCCACTTACGACGAGCCCACACCCATAGGAACGGAATGCATTTAGGAACATATTTTTCTGGGGTATATACAGTTTCAAACCACCACACATCCCCAGAGAAATAAGGAACGCATATGGTACCAATTATCTTCCCCCACACCGTGTTTTTAATTGCAATTTTAGATATTACAATACTTCCCTTTGGAAAGGAAACAAAAACAAGATTCTCCAATATTAACTGTGCTTTTTTCTAAAATGAGACACTGTTACAGATTCCAATTTGTAGTCCAAAATAAGTAATTCTTGCTTTGATATTTTAATTTGTCAAAAAAAAAAAAAGAGAGAGAGAGAGAGATACTTAGTGGATTCTTGTCTTGGCATTTTCCGACTGTGTCCAACAGTAAACTTGAGAATCGTTTGATGATTTAAGATGACAAACATTCTGATCGTGCTCTGCCATTGAAAAAATTCTTTCCTAAACCAGGACCATCTGTAAGTTCGCGGAAGGCTGTGTCTCGTTTATCTCTGTGCCTGTCTCTTAAGTGATAGGAAGGAGGCCCATGGGTGATACGTGCTGAACAAGATCTGATGGGCGTATCCCATTCCATCCTCACTGCCAGCCTAGGAGCAGGTGCCACCCTGATCATTTGAACGACGATTTGGTGAAGAAAGTGAGAGACCTGGAGAGACTCAGAACTCAAATCTTTTGCCTTAGAGTCTCATAGTGTGGCCCCCTTCACCATTCCTCTAGTAGGCAGCTTTTTTAATGAGTGGAAATTTTCTAAGTGTTACCTGTTTGGATGAAAAAATCTGATCTCTTGCTCTGGGTGATGAAATTTATCTCCCTCCATCCCCATCCACCCCTCCCAGAAATAGCTCAGGTGGTGAATAGTTTTTAATGGCCAATGGCTACATCCAGCATATTTTCTCACGAAAGTTGTGCGGACTGCTTAAATCCTTCTGACATTGATGCTGCAAAACTGACATTGATAAATTCCCTTGTTCTGCTCACTATGGGATCTTCCACAGTAACAACCCATGTTTTTAGGGAATCTAAAAATTTATGTTTCCTTCCAAGTTCTTGTTGTTGGCATTTTCCCCCAGCTTCCAAAACTGCCAAGAAATGAACTTCAATTTAGAGGAACTGTTACATTTGTCATTGTGAATTTGCTAAACTTTGGATAAATTTGAAGATCTATGCTTAATCCCAAATGGGCTCTGAGAATATCTTTGAAGCTCAGAAAGTACACGCTTGACTTCCTTCCCACCAGTCTAAGTAAACGAGTTGTAAATCTGTGCAGTCTCCCTGCCTGGGCTCTGGGTAGTAGTTACTGCCTCACCCCCTCACTGGGAATGCCAGGATCGCAGATGTGACTCGACTTAGAGGTGGGCGGTGAGGGTCGTCTCCTTGCCTTGTGCTGTGGGAACCACAGATTCAGCCTGTATTTCCAGGATGACCCGATTAGAAAGGACCTTAAAGTAACCCACACTTTAACAGCAATTGACTCAAGCCTGTGAGGTGGACAAGTCTGGCTGCAAATCAGGACTCTGTACACAGTAACTGTGTGACCTTGGGTATTGTATCTAATCTCTCTGAGCCTCACTAGTTTTTCTGTAAAATGGTATAATGGGATTCACAAATAATATATCTATGATCTCTGAAACATGGGAGTTTCTCAATATGTAGAAGCTATTATAGGTAACATACCTAGAAATTAATTGGCTTTGACTTGTTCAAGGAAAAGCCAGCTCTTTAGTGATAGAACCAGGATTCAAATTCATGTCTCCTGATTCTTTATAAAACATAAGACTCTACTCATTAGTGACGAGATAAAAGTTCTTGACTTTGCTTTTCATTGAAAACAGTTTGGAAGAAGCATGGTCTATAGAGACCACAAAATACTTAATTTCAGTCTTTGAATCATCTTCAAAATCTTTGAGTGCTATTTGCAATAGCAGGTGTGTCTAACTGCATCGGATCCAATGAGATGCAAAAATTAGAGACAACCTATTTGGTAGGTGATTTTTTTTCGATTACCACATATTAAATTAACACAAATTTTGAGCTCAAAACAACTCACATTTATTATTTCACAGTCTTCATGAGTTAGGAGTCCAGGCACAGGTTAGTGGGGTCCTCTGCTCAGCATCCTGCAAGGCTGAACTCAAGATGTCATATGGGGCTCACCTGAGGTTCAGGGTTCTTGGAAGAATTCAGTTACTTGCAGTTGTAGGACTGGGTTCTCCGTTTCTTGCTGACTGTTACTCGGGGGCTCTGCTCAGCTCCTCGAGGCCTCCTGCCATTCCCTGGCATGTAAATCCTTCCACAACAGGGCAGTTTGCTCCCCTAGGCCAGCAGGAGAATCGCTGTCTCTTCAAATCTCTGACATGAAGGGCTCTCCTGATTAGGTCAAGCCCACCAAGGATAATTTCCTTTTTAATGAACTATGCATTAGTTTTCCAGGGCTTCTGTAACAAATTACCACAAACTTGGTGGCTTAAAACAACAGAAATTTATTCTCTCACAGTTCTGGAGAACAGAAGTCCAAACTCAAGGTGGTGGCAGGACCACACTCCCTTCGAAAGCTCAAGAGGAGAAAACTTTCTTACCCCTTCCAACTTCTGGTGGCTCCATGCATTCCTCGACTTCTGGCAACATAACTCTAATCTCTGCTTCTGTCTTTCCATGGACTTCTCCCCATGTCCCTGACTGTGTCTGCATGTCTCAAATCTCCCCATGCCTCTCCCTTATAAGGATACCTGCCATTCAGTTTAATGCCCACTCTAAATTCAGGATTGTCTCATCTCGAGATCTTTAATTTAATTACATATGCAGAGACCTTCTTCCTAAATAAGGTCACGTTGACAGGTTTTGGGAGTTAGGTCTTGGACACATCTTTCTGGGGGCCACTAGTCAACCCACTACAAATTTCTTGTGGTTGTAGGCCTGAGGGCCCCTCTTTCTTGTTGGCTGTTTCCTGTGCTTGGCTCTAGAGGCCTCCCATCATTCCCTGACATGTGTCCCCCTCCCCAACATGGATGCCCGTTCCTTCAAGGCCAGCAGGAGAATCTTTTTCCCTTCACGTGTCTCTGACAGCAAGAGCCCACCTGATTAGGTCAGGCCCACCCACGATAATCTTCTTTTGAGTAACTCAGTCATCTCAGGAGGGACCTTAATTGCATCTGCAAAATCCCTCTGCCATATAATGTAACATATCTATGTGAGTGAGTCCTGCTCACACTCAGGGGGAGGAGATTATATAGGCCTTGTAGATACCAGGGGCTGGGAATCTTGTGTGCTATCTTAGAATTCTGTCTATCTCAGGGGCATAAGATGTTTGTATAAGTATAATACAAGATACCCTGGCAAATGTCATAAATCAAGTGTGATATACTGTGTGAAGCCAAAAAGAGAGGTTATTTCCTGCTGTGAGGACTAGGAGTCATCATGAAGGCAAAGGATAGAGTTTGGGTAGGTACAGATGGAAGTGAACGGGGCAGTGGAGAAGGAGCAGAATGAGTGATGGTTGATTTGGAGAACCCTGATGAATACAGAATGGAAGAAACACATTCCAAGGGAGGAAATGGCTTTGACAAGAAGGTATTTTAGAGAAATGGCCAATGCTTTTGTTTGGTTGGAACTTGAATGGAAGAAACTGTTCTGTGGTTTTAAGAGATTCTTGCATTTCAAGAATATGAAACCTAGAGAAAATGCCATGCGGTCTGTCGTGGAGGTCTCGGAATTCATGAGCCCCCTTTGCCTTTGAGTGTACCGAGATAGTCAGGTGGGCGAGTCTGGTCTGGCCACGTGCTCTTTGTGTATGGGGCTCTGATTCCCTTCTCTGTGGTCACCCTTCTGGACCTTGGAAAGTCTGCTTCTTCTCCACCCTTTCTGACATAGGATTCCAAATCTAGGGCTTTCTATGACATAAAATGCCTTGCTCCGGAGGCTTCTTCCTGTGTATAGAAGTACAGTAGACAAGTCTGGACACATGGGTTGAATTCTATAGTCTACACAATCAACCAGCTGGAGTTGGTTGTAGGTAAAGAACTAGAAACCATGTCGTGTAAGAAATGGTGCATTTATTCACTCAAGTGTTCATTCTACAAATATGTATTGTGTTTCTCCTGTGCCGGCCAATCTACTGTTGCTCTTTTGCTCTAGAGATAGAGTGGAGGAGAGGGCCACAGCCCCTGCCCTCATGGGGCTTATAATCTAGACTCTAGATTCTAGATGATTCTGGATAATTAGAATATAGATTCTTGAGAAATAGCTGAGAAAACAAAGGTCACACTAATTATTAATTCCAGTCGTGATAGGTGCTATGAGCAAGTGATAAGTGACATGAGAGCAACTTGGGGACTTTAACCAACTTCCACAGGGGTAAGATAGAAGGGGGAGTCATGCTAAATCTCTCCAAGGATGATATAAAGGTTAAAAACTCTAAGGAAATATATATACACCTTGAAGAAGAGACTATTCAAGGTAAACACGAGTGTTGTCAGATATTGGTCAGGAGGACAGGGTGAAGAGTTGTCAGGTTTGGGATAGAATGAATGTGCCTGCATCTTCCTTGTCTTTTCTCCCTGGGGTATAAGTTTTCAGACATTACAGCCCACCTCTCTCCCAGTTTCCTATGGAGGAGCAATCGCTCCCTCCTCTCTGTGCCTGTGATATGTGGCACATGCCTACGATAACACGGCACTCAGAGTTCATGGCTATCTGTTTATATGCTGCTCACCTGGGACCTCATTGGAGACGCCCTTGGACAGTGATTCTATCCTTTCCATCTCCCAGTCTCTAATACCTAATACCTTGGCACCACAGTTAACAGTGAATGATGTTTGTTGAATGAATAAACAAGAACTAATTGCAATTGAAGGTCTATAGTGCTTTATGAGAAAAATCTTTCAAAAAACCAGAGTTTCCCAGTGTGAGATGGCTGGCCTCAGAATGAAACAAGCTCTCTATCCCAGGAGGTGACAAAAGCCTCACAGTTCAGTGGATATGAATCAGAAGTGGAATACAATTTGAAAAACTTGATTATAACAATTATCAAATTATATCTTTGATCTTGATTACTTAAGAAAATTAATACATTTTTAAGGGCTTTACTTATGCCCAGAAGTAGCATTACTGCCTGAAAGCGTCTTTCTAGCCATGTGTTTCTGGGTTGTGCTATACGTTTTGGTCTCATTATTCAATGTTACATTTATGATATTGGAGGCTGTGATCCCAGAAAGGATCATGTTCCTGGAGCTAGTCCATGCCTGTGGGTGTGGGAACCTGTGATAGGATTGGGTTCAGTTGGGGGTCCTTTGATTGGATAGCTTCAGTGAGGCGTGACCCAGGGTGGGTCTTGGTCCTCTTGCTGGAGTCTGTAAATGGAGGACTGATAGCAGAGACCCACAGAGAAAAGTGGCAGAGACAGAGAGACCCTGAGAGGCTGAAATCAGCACAGCACAGAGCCTGGAGGGGAAGGCAGAGACCCCGGCAGAGACCAGCCGCCAATGTGCCTTGCCATGTGGCATGGGTCCAGGATCGCCAGCAGCCAAACTCTGGTGAGACAGCATGTCTGATGATGCCTTGATTTAGATATTTTCACAGCCTCGGAACTGTCAACTTTTAACCTAATAAATTCCCATTATAAAAGCCAACCCACTGCTGGCATTTTGCATTGGCAGCCTTTAGCAAACTAAGACAGAGGATAAAGTTGTTTTGTTTGTTTTAAGTAGAAATAAAGTACATGGATTACATTGAGGAAATGTTACAAGCAACCATTATACCTGAAAAGTCTATCACCCTACGAAGAAAAATGTGCCTGTAGGATAGAGGAAGGCATTGAGAGACAGAATAATTGTGTAACTTAGTATAAAAGAGAATGCACAGTCGCAGACCTGAATAAAACGTCATCCAGACCCGAGTTCTCCAATGGGAGAGAGAAGCGGGTACGGCCCAGAAGTCCATGAGTTCTACTGGACAAGTACCACGTTAGCATCAGACAAAAACGAAGCTTATGCGGAAAGCTCAAGAGTTAGTGCATGGCATGCTGATTTTAGCAGCAGGAAGGGCAAAGGATGTGGAAGGACAATCAAAAGAACAGCTCACACTGTTGGAGGCCTGTGGGGATTGATCCCTGGGCAAAGAACAAAAGATGTGAGCTGTAGCTAGGCAACTGTTACCAGAGAATGCATCGTGATAGACACCTATAAACCTCCAAGACCCACAAGTGGCATGTTTAGGGCAGCGTTAGCTGGGAGTATAACCAAATGCAGCCAGAGGAAAGAAGATTTTAAACAGCTGGGTGTCTGCCAGAAGAGAAATGATGGAAACCATCTCTTAGAGAATCGAAAACAAAGCGGACTTCTTTCAAATGGAAGATGTCATAGTTTAGTGCTAATAAAACAAGACCAAGAAATATTTATTACGGTTTCACAATAAAATCTCTTGCAACTCCTTCCCATCTCCAGTTCCAAGTTTAAAATTTTCAAATTTTTCTTTCCATTAATCATTTGAATCGGGCCATGTTATGGCATGATTCCTTTATTCCACATTCAAGGAAACTCCCTCATTTAATCCAACAAACGAACTCATGCTTTTATCATGCATTTTAGTTATTTTTTTAAGTATGAAAAAATGCAATATACTTCATTAAAAATAAGCTGCTTTAGTATATTTTAAAATCATAACAACTTGCCCTTCTTTCTCCTTTGTACTTGCTATCTACTCCTCCAAAATGTCTATGAGATAAAATTTTTAAAAATATTTATATCATTAAAAGGAATTTCAAACACTGAATGGGGGAGGTCAAGATTCAAGATTCTAAAGAATGATTATTTTGGGGGTGCCTTAGATTGGTTTAATTTAAAAGATTGGGTGTTCCAATTGGAAGAATTGGAACGTAGGCTCTCTTTCAATCTTTCTCCCTCACTCTCTTTTCTAATTGAATTTTATTTTCTTCTATCACAAAGATTTGGGGTCAGATGTTCCAAAGTGAGGGGATCTTCCCAAGTTAGAATAATTGGATCCAGATTTCTTAACGATTCTCCCTCATCAAAGGACCCCTGAATTACCAGAAATGCCACACTAACTGAATTTAGAAGGTTTGCATAAAGTATGAGTAAATAATCCATGATTAGAATTAATTCAATATGGGGCCTGGAATGTTGTGATCATTCATTTGCATATCAATTCATTCTACACTTAACATCCCTAGCATTTGTTCATTAATTTTCCAAATGTTCTTTTTCTCCATGGACTTATTTTGAGTGAACCAAATTCTTACCTCCTTCAGTGGAAACCTCTGGTAGCCTTACAATTCTTCATAGACAATGCAAAAGCAGAAGTGTCTCTTCTACATTTGACATAAGGAAATCTGGATTTCATACACAAAATACAAATTAATATTGTTTACTGAAGGGATCAACATCAAAATCTTAAATCCTAGGGGGTAGCTTCTAGTCTCTCGTCTTCTGCAATGGATCTACATCATATGAAGTCTGTAGAAAAATGATCTGCAGAGTTTAAAGCTCCTTGTGGGTTTTATCACTAAATACCACCCCCCTTCTTTTTTTACTTTTCAGTAACCATATTCTCATTATTTGGTTTTAGGTTGATAGAAGTTGTGCCATGCCTTTTGCTGGTGGAAAGGTGGGTGAGGGCTGGTAGTGTACCCAGTGATAGAGCTCATGAAAGTCCTAAACTTTGTTCTGAAATTCTACCTGAGTGTGGGAGCTGATGTGGCTCAAGTGGTTGAGCACCTGCTTCCCATATGGGAGGTGCCGGGTTCAGTGCCCAGTGCCTCCTAAAAACAAAAAAAAAAACAAGTGACCAAACGAAAAAACCAACTCAGGGTTGCCGATGTGGCTCAGTGATTGAGCACCAGTTTCCCACATCCAAGGTCCCGCCGGATTCAATCCCCGACCCCGGTACCTAAAAAAATATATAATAAAAAAATAAAAAACTACCTGACTGAGATGTCATGTTTATAGATCCCTTCTAAACTAATGACCACATCAGGTGTTGATAGCACTTCCTGGGTATTGTAGATGGAATCCCTAAATCCTGTGCTGTTTAATTCCACACCTGTCATCTTAACTATTAAACTAAACTGAATGCGATCTGAGATTATAGCAAACTCATTTTAAATTACTATAGGAACAAGCTGTCTATAGGGATTACTGAATCACCATAAAAGGAAAATCCTTATTCGTAGATCCTTTCTTTGAGAAATATAAGATGTTAAAGAAAAAGCACAAGTAAAATATATGCTTATTGAAGACAGTTTTTAAAATATGGACAAGCAGAAAGAAAGAAAGATGATACAACTCATCTATAACTATAAAACCCAGAAATAAATCACTTAATATTTTGGGTTATATCCTTCTATTTTTTCTGTGTTTATGTATTTTTCCTTACAAAATTGGAACCATGCTCCACGTACTCTTTATAAACTGTCTTTAACTCCATGCATAAATTCATTAATATTTTTCTTATGCAGATTTTGGGAGATAAAACAAAAATTAATACCCCAGGGAAACACTCAACAATTTTTTATGTGTTTGGTTTTGGATTTATTTTTTAAGAAAAAAATTAAAGCATTTGATACCAATATTTTTTTATGTAGCATACTCTGCTAATACGAATTTCTGCCACATTTTCTACTACCTCCTAAAAACAAAAGAACCCACATTTCTAGTGTTTCTTTTTTAATAAACTGAAGAATGGGCTCTCAACACTTGAGAATTAGAAGGGATGGTATAGATTGTATTTCCAAAGTGCACACTTTGAAATCATGTGTCCAGGGAGATTCTGCAACTTGCCCATACAGTTAGCTAGTGGCAAAGGCAAGATTTGAACCCAGGCTCCTTGTCAGTTTTCCAGGCTTCTATGACAAATACCATACAATGGGGTAAACAATGGTAAATTATGGAATCATGGCTTTGAAGCTACAAGTCCAAAATTGAGGCATCAGCAAGGCAATACTTTTCCTCCAAAGTCTGTAACATCCCAGTGCTGACTTGCTGGCAATCTTTGGGATTCCTTGGCTTTCCCACCCCGTGGCCGTGTCCTCTCCTTTCTCTTCTGGGTTCTGCTAACTTCTG
>PVKH010002657.1:16600-26721 GCA_004027955.1 Chaetophractus vellerosus
CTGTGGCTTTGTTTTTTTTCACTATCTCAATTTCTTCTGCTTATAAATTACTCCAGGACTCCAGATTAAGACCCAACCTCATTCAGTTGGGCCACACCTTAATTTAAAATAACATCTTCAAGAGATCCTACCTACAATGAGTTCACTTTCAAAGGAACGCAGCTGAAGATTCAGAGCATGTCTAAATTGGGATATATAATTCAATCTACCATACCCCCTTATACGTAGTTTTCAATAATTTCATTTTCTACTAAAAGTATATACTTCCCCTCTTGTTCAGTGCCATATGTATACAATTCAGAGTGCTGTAAAATGTTGCAGTAGATTAAGTATTCGATAAAAGTCAAATCAAAGTTGAGAGTGGGAAGAGCCTTTTAGTAGGTGAATAGGCAATGTAGAGATTGGCTTTTGTGTTTATTTTGGGGGGTGGGGGTGGGAAACTCAGGAACATTATGTGGAGAGTTCTAATTTTTCAATTTGGAAAGATCGTTTTGTTTTTGTTTGTTTGTTAGTCCTCTAAGAAGGATGGATAGATAGAGACAGGCAGGTGGATGGAACAGGTGAGGTGGAGTCAGTGACATTTGTGAACCTGAAACCCAAAGGAAGCGGAAGGAGCAGAGGGGTGGAGAGACTCATTCTTGCCCAGAGCAGAGGTACAAGGGCGTCAGCCTGGGGACGGGCCCCTGTCCGCAACGGCTGGTGCTGCTGCAACCTCACGGGCTGCTGCCCACCAGGCCATGGCTGGCCCCTGCCCCCATCAGTCGATGCAGCAACACACAAGGCTGCTCTGGTCCTAAAAGGAATGAAGAGAGATTTGGGAAGTGAGGAGGAGGGGAAAACCCGGACTGCCTCCAGGGGCAGGAGCAGCTCCTTCACCCTGAGAGTCGGTTAGAGGCTGTTTCTTATAGACTCTCCAGGAGCCCTTTGACCCCCTCCCCATCCGCTGAGCAAAGTGCAAGAGAGAGGAGGGTGCTCTGGAACACAAAACCCAGGAGGCTGCGATGTGGGCAGGGTTCGTAGTTTGGCGTCCCCACTAACCACATGATGGAGCCCTGTCTTTGAGGAACGGCGATTGTTCTGTGCCCAGTCACAGCATTTCACTTCCCAGCCCGAGTCCTCAGAGGATCAAGACCTGTTCCTACTCATCTTTGTTGGGAAGTGACGAGAAAGACCAGTTATCACAGGTGATGGCAACAGTCAGATGGAAGAGGGAGGACCCGTGTCAGTAGCCCGGAAGGAAGGGGATTGGTCAGGAGAGGGTTTTGTGCAGATGAACTCCATGTAGGGTGGAGTTAAGGCAAATGCCCAGACACGGCCACCACTAGTGCAAGAATGTTCATTTGGGATTTTTAAAAAATGATGCTTTATTTCATTCACTACAACCGAGTCTGAGCACCAGGCACTGTTCTAGAAAGCCGCGATCTGAAATTTTTCAAGATTATGCTGCTGCCTTAAGTCATCTCCATGCATTTGTTCATGCATTCTCTCACTCATTCATTCATTTAGGTACCTGATTCAGGGTTGATTACATAATTGTTGCATGGATGACCTTGGTGCATGGGTTTTCATGTTGCTCCAAAGACCTGACATAACTAGCTATTTTTATTAGTCAGCATCATCATCATCATTACAGCTGCCATTTAATGAGAACCGACTCTATGCCTCAGAGCATCCCTTCTAATCCATCCAACATCCCTAAAAGGCAGGTATTATTCGTCTCACTTATCAGATGAGAAAACTAAGACTCACAGATGTTCAGGCGTCATCAAACTTCATCAGCAAATAAATGGCCAAGTCAAAATTTGAACCCAGATTGTTTTTTTTTCATTTGACTCCTAAGCCTGTTTGGATTCTTTTCCCTCTTCCAGGCAGGACCCCCAGAAAAATACCTTGTCTTCTGCAGCTTCATTTCTCCCAACAAGTATTGAGATTTTATTTATTACACGTTACTGCTAATAACAATATTTTAAAAGATAAGCCAATATGTGATGATAGTGTGAAAAATAAACATGGTAATTAGGCAGCATCAAAATGAAGTTAATTATTGCCTTGATGACTAGGGTGGTTTGTGTACAATAGTTAAGACAGCTAAAAGCGTCATCTCAGAAGGCAGCATCTCTACATGCCTGCCATATCACAAGGGAATTTTCACCCCTTTACTGGATTCCTGGAACAATGAGCAAATCCTGGATTCGCATGTGCCACACAACAAATTTTTACACGGTGAATTCATTTCCAGAGGGCTTTCTCCTCTATACTTTCATTACGTCCTTACAGCTTCCATTCGACGCAGACGGCCTAAACCCTGAGGTGGAGGTGTTTGGTTTTATAACCCAGAGCCATACGCCTGCTCTGTCAGCAGCCAAATTCCTGATGCCCAGCCCATTTTCTAGACTGTGCTATGTGTACATTGTATCTGTCAGGAACTTCCAGATGCCAAGTCTGCTATTCCAGCCAAATACAGTCCATAGGCAGTCTTTTCCCCAAATCCCCAGCAATTGAATATCTGTTAAATTTCATCTGAATTATGCTGTTCACAGCATCTTCCCCAGGATTAAACTTTATATCACTTCTCTTTCCCTCTATAATCATGGGTAACAAGGTTAGATCCCTATTTATCCCTACCTCACATTATTATTAGAGGTGGAAAAATATGCTACATCAAGGGAGCAAGCAGCCCCATTTGAGTTTAGACCGTATTTTTTAATGAGCTCTTACTTTTAAAACACACAAACTAAGAAGGGACCTGAGGATGGTGCGCATCCCAGTTCGTGTTTTCATTCTCTTTATTCTCTGGCGGTTTTTAAGAACGTGTGTCCCGTTCCAGGCAATGCTAGTTTTCCCAGCACTGATCTGTGTGTGTTTCCATTCAATAACCTCAGCCGCTAACCCAGCAGATTGTGAACAAGCCCCATGCATTTCTCCCCAACCAATGCAGAGAAACAGTAGCGAGGTAGAAAGTGGGCAGATTTGCATAATTTTGTTTTCTAAGTGCAGATTGTTCATTTTTAACTTACATTGGTTTTGCTTTGTTGCCAAACCCCTTTTCAGGGAAGAATGTGTCCCATATTTTTTTCTCCATCCTGGTCCGTAACAGCTTATACTTCAGATGTGTGTTTGTTTGTCCAAACAGATGAGAAACCATGTCAGCTTTCTCCCATCAAAATAAAACTTTCTGCATTACGCAGTATCTCACATTTTCCAATTTGACTCCTAGGTATAACTATAGCTGTGGATAGTAATGAGTTTGTCATGGCAATTCCAAGCCCTCTGTACTATACAAATCCTATTCTATCCATGCATAATAATTAAGGTTATTAACGAGGGAGTGAATTAGTAGAAAAACAGTGTCCTGAACCACTGTGATTTGCTTGATGTAGGTTAATAATCATACATTACGTAACATGCACAGTTTCCTTGGGCTCTGGAATAGAAGCCATGGTGGGAAGAGGCATTGTGATCGAGTCCACACTAATGAAGTAACATTTGCAGCTCTGCAGGGGACAAAAAGGCATGTATTGTTATCGAATGCCTTAGTATTGTCCTTTACCATTTTAGGATGTAGTGAAATACATAACTAATAACTATATTTGTAAATGAAAGTTCCAACTAAGTCCCCATGCCCTTTGAAAAGGTGAGGGTGGGGGGCAAAAATCATAAAGCTGGGTGTCGGAAACAACATTTTATTAGGGAAGGAGACTTTTTTTCTCTGTGCAGCAGGCTCAAATCCATAGTAAGACAGATTGGATTCTGAACAATTTGGGATTGATAGGTTAAATTGTTTACACAAAAGCTCTCTGAAGGAGGGCATCTGCTATTCAAGGCAAGGTCCCTGAATTCCTATTGGGACATTCTTAGAATTTCATCCACGGCCGGAAAGGCCAAGTGTGTGGGTTCTGAAAAGGAGTTGGAATTGCCTCAGATGGCTGAGGAATTGTATGGGTTCGCTTTCCAGAAGTGACTGCTTTAGAATGGAAGCAGGCAGACCCACATGGGTAAACAAAAATCTCCAAAAATGTTACTGGCTAAAGACAGCCCAGTTCAGACCAAGGGATTTAGAAACTGAAGCAGGCTGAGGAGGCCCTTAAGACCTTTGAGGAAAGTACAAGTAAACCCATATGCCAGAAATTGGAATAGGCCTGTGCCACGTGGGAAGTTGGCCATGTGTTTTAATTCCACTCCACTCCACTCCACTCCACTCCACTCCAACAAATTCTCCTTGAGTCCCAACTCTGTACCCAGCAAATCATTCTGTTTGACTCCCTCTTCTTTCTCCTGGGCACATCCTTCCCTATTCCTATCTTATTACTTTTGGTGGTCAAGACAGTTCCTTCCCTCATTCTCTCCCTGCTCTCTCTCCTTCTGTCCAATCCCAGTTTCCTTGGGGAAGTACTGGGAGAGCATTGAGCTGTGTCCAACAGACCTGATTTTTAATCTAACTCTGCCTCTTACTTAACAAAAGGCCTGGTAGAAATCACAAACACTAAGTCTCAGTGTTCTTCACAGGTAGTGGGGAAAATAATAACAATACTACTGCTTATCAGAACAGGATTATTGCAAGTATTAAGCAAAATGTCTCAGAACAAGTATGCAGGAGCTTTAGGACAAGTGAGACCTGGTGATTTCCTGGCCCATTGTTGGGAGGCACCTGTGAGGGAGAATGAGACCAGGGGGCTAGCCGCTGTCCTTTGAACTCAGCCAGTATGAGTTTTATCACATGCTTTAGTGCCTGGGGAAATTACAGCTCCAAGTCTCCATTTCTCATCTGGAAAATGGGATAACGATACCAGTAACCGCCTTATAGAGTTTGGGGGAGAAATAAATGAAATGATGTATGAGAAGTGCTTGGTTTTTAACGCATACCCTGTACATCCCAGGTAATATTATTATTATGAAAATATATCTGTACTGTGGCCAGTGGAACAGTTATTGAGCCTTTATCAGGCCTAGCTCCCTGGGATGGGCATGAAGGATTCAAAGACTAATAACAATCGCTGCCCTAATGGAATGTACTGTCACAGACAAGAGAGGCGTTAATCAAAGACAGACAATGTCCACTGCAAAGCCCATGTGCTGGTGCCGCATGGCTGTGTATAAAAGGTGCTCGGGGCTGGGCTGGGGGCCTGGAAAGCGGAGCTGGGAGAGAGTTGGACTCTGGGCATTTCAGGATCCGCTTGAATCGCCAGCCATCAGGAGAAAAACCAAACAAAACAGCCGAGAAGGATGTGTTTCCTTCTGATGTTGTTGGCCAGAGTCTAGAATTCATTACAAACAACAAAGACAAAAACAAAACGAAACAGAATTGACCCAAAATACCTGGATACAGCAGAGCCAGCGTTGTTTTCAGCATAAGAAGAATGCCTTTCCCAGGGAAAAACTGGATCACGAGAGCAAATATACAGAGGAGGTTTTGGCTACTCCCTGTTATTTAACAGTTACACTGCAACTGTCCGCTTCATTCCCACGGTGTTAAAAATCAATGCTAATGATGAAACACTTTGCACGGTGGCTATTTTAGAAAATCCCCAATCAAAACAAATGCAAGGGGTGAAGTGTGCTCAGTGCCAGAGTTCTGTGTACTCCTTAAAAAGATGATCTATTCCCTGGAGAGAGGGGAAAGGATTAGAATTGATAACCACTTTTAAAATACATCAGCTTGCTCGTGTGTTGGGTGTTTTTTTTTTTATCAGCTTTTCAACCAAAGCTTCATTTGATTTGTGCAGGGAGGTGTATAATAGGGGAAGGCGGGTGAGCTGATTTTTATAGAGACCATTTGTAGGCTTAAACAAAGATGGGGGATTTTGAGGATAAAGGCGGTCTGAAATACAGCAGCTTATGCGGCTTTATTTTTCAAAGATTTGCTAATTCTCTTCCTCCCCCTTCTGCTCTCTGGCTGGGCTGGTGTGTTTTGAATTTTTTTTCTTTCAGTTGCCATTCAGAGAGAAAATGGTAAGTTTTAAACTAGAATTTCTGGATGAATTTCATGTAACTCAGCTCTGTTCCGAAGGCCATTGCTCTTTAAGCAAATACATGTTACCCTTAATTAGTGTAGCGTTATGATAAAGAAAGCGATAAAGACTGAGCTTAATAAAAAGCCTCTTTTAATGTGAGAGGCATAATTCTCAGCATGAACGGAAAGGGCTAGAGGGTTTGTGTTTGGATTTTCAACGTGAAAGATGAAGTTTGCTTTGAAACATGAAATCATCTGAAATATAAGAAAAAGGAAGCGCTTTCGGTGAGGTAAAGACTTTTGCCTTTCCTTTGTAATTGAGGGGCTTGTCATCCATATGTTTGGATCTGACTCAAAATGACATGGACCATTTTTCATGTATTATCAGCCCGTTGATCCGTACCCAAGTCCTTCCAATAAAAAAGGGATCTCAGTTGTTTTTAAATGTGGCTTTAATTTCGGGATGGGGTTTAGCGCTTTATTTGCATGTAAGCTGTGGGACAAAAATTCCTGTGGATCCTCCTTTTAGAACTCTTTTATCCCTCTCCTTTATATGTTAGTGAGATCATTACTTTCAATTGGCCATTTAACAAATACTTATTGTGCTCTTATGTCATAGAAAGCCTTGGGCTATACCTGTTGATGTACCGAAATATACACGATATGGTCCTGCCCTCCGAAAGATGACAATCCAGTAGTATTCCACAAAGCCTGACGTTCCAGGACTTTTTGGAGATGCAGTCAACTAGAGCATAAATCAGTTTAATGAATAGACACATTATATTATCATGCTTTGGGATGAAGCTGAACTAGTAAATATGCCACTGACTCCTTCTGTAATTAAGATGTTCATGCAAAAAAAAAACACAAAAAATTAGTTTGTCCTTGTTAGTTTTCAAGTACTTAAAAACAGTTTGGGTTAATATGGTTGCTTTGCCTGATACCTGAAATTGTACTGCTTAATGATCTCTCTCTCTTTCTCTCCACACCCCCATCTCCTGCCTTACTAAAGAGTAAGCTGACCACCTTGTCATCAAGGCAATAATTAACTTCGTTTTGATGCTGCCTAATTACCATGTTTATTTTTCACACTATCATCACATATTGCCTTATCTTTTAAAATATTGTTATTAGCAGTAACGTGTAATAAATAAAGGACTTCTTGTTGGGTGGAGGATTTTCCCTGCCTCAGGCCCCAAGTTTTCTATTCAAATGAATTTTATTGTTTACTCCTTTTAAAATCTTATAGCACGCTTTTCTCTCCCTGTCTCAAGGAATCTCCTTATGTCTTTAATTAAGCACCGTCGTTCTTCTGTGCAGAATTAAGAAATAAATACAACTTCCACAAAGCCACGGAACCCTCAGTTTTCGTGACGGCAAGCCCTTGCTCAGCTCTCAATCAGCGTGCATTAAGACAAGCATTAGCTTGCGAGCCAAAAGACCTTGCTCAGTCTGCAACAGCTGGTCCTACGGCCTTGAGGCCGTGGAGAAAGTAAACCTCGCTAAGCTTCATTTATTGATCTGTAAAACTTGGGCTAGATAATGACCAAAGCACCTTCCCAGTCTAGCATTCCATTATGATAATCCGTCCATCCACTTAACTATGTGGGATCTGCCGCCACCTTCAAAAGCTAAACAAAGAATAAAGAACGAAGACCAAACCTTAGAAATTAGAGGGTTTAGTGCTATGAAAAGAAGGCTGGGCTGCTGGGTAAAACTTAGCTTGCAGAAGGAAAAGAACAAGACATGGCAGTTGATAGTGCCAAACAAGTATTTCATAAGTGGTTGTCAGGATCTTTTGAAAGGCAAAATGCTATCTCTTGCGTTTGAAGAATAATCCAGGATACCGGAGAGGCAACGGTTTTACGGGATAACTCCGGTGAAGGGCGGCTTGGAGAAAGCGGATCCGCACCGCGTGTGCAGCGCTGCTCCCACGCGCTGGTCCCGGCAGTTCACAGGGCAGGGTGCGGGGGCGCCTCTCCACGCACGCGCACAGGCTCACCCAGGAGCTGCCGCTGCCCTTGTCCCCTACCACCCTGGTGCACCTACATTTCAGCTTGGAGTTCACCATGGTGTTTTTTTTTTTTTTTTTTTTTTTTTTCTCGCAACCTCCTCTACCTTTCTGCTGGGGAACAGCTTGATGAAAGTGGTAGCCTCTGGGGTTTTGTATCCCTTTAGGTCAAGAAATCGGGAAGCCACGCCCTTTATTTACTGGTTCTGCTTCTAAGTTAGGCCAAGAGGAATGGATCCCTCTCACCCACTGGAATTTATTTCAGTTCATTTATTAATTAGTTCGGTTATTTATGAAATGCCTTGCCATCAGGCCACCTTAATTATGCTATTTTTCTAACACAGTCTGACCCAAGTTAGTGTGAACGTGGTTAAAAAATAATTATACCCACAAATATAATGTACATATGTAATTTCTGTGTTCCAGATTTCTTAGTGTTAGTATCTATTTAAAGCTTTTGAAAGAGAACCAGTCTTTTCAGGGAAATGTGTGTAGAAGGATTTGGGACTAGTTTGTCATCTGACTGAATTACTTTTCTCTCTCAGCTTTAATTCTTTTTTTTTTTTTAAATACCAGCTGTATTTATTTTTTTAAAGATTTATTTACTTTTTTCCATTTTTACCTGCCCCCCCTGCCCCCTGCAATATAGCAAATGACTAAATACTGTATAATGCTAGATATAATCAAGGTGTGGTTTTTTTTGTTCTAGTCTTTGCCATATATATGGTTACCATATTTGTGGTATACCATATGTACCATGTATCTGGTTACTCTGGGATATATGTGTGTGTAGAGAGGGGGAGTTAGCTAGCTGGATAGGTAGCATTTATATACTAATGCTTTACCATTACTAGTAATTCTACTCTATGCCATTGAATTGATAGTCTTAATATGATTGTCCAAGGGAGCTGTTCTGCTTCTACCATATGTGGACAAGTAGTTGCAAAAGAGGGAATAGGACAAGCCCTTATTCAAATCGTAGTTTCTGATTTCTGCAGCAAAGGTATACATGCCCTAAACAATGCTCAGACTTCTTTTGCCTTTTCCAGTTTCATCTGGCAACATCATCTGCAAATCATTTTATTGCTTTGGATATCCCTTCCCGTACCTGTAAAATAAAAAATTTAATGCCTATCAGTTAACTCAGTGAGAAGCACTGGGCAGAACCTCCAAAGTGCTCACCTCCTCTTGGGAAAGGTTCTCTATGAATTCTTTATTTATACATTTATTTAGTATTCATCAAGTCTCCATTAAATTCCAGACTCAGATTTGCACAGGGCATGGACTCAGATTTGGACACAGCCCATCCTTATCATATTTTGGGTTTGCTACTCAGTGGGATGGGGAATCCCTAAAAAGCATTAACGTGATTCTGAAGGTACAGGTTGTAAATATGGCTTTGGGAGTAGAGTCTCTCCTGGGACCTCTACTTGCATGATAGCCTTGCCCTGGCCAAGTTAAGGGCACACCCAGGCACAGAATATAGGGCTGGGAGGAAACCTTTGAGTTTAGAGCTGGCTTCATTTGCTCCACAAGCATGTAAACCACTCTTTCTGCCTGCCAGGCCCACAGGAGGCATGGGTGAATGAAACAGGTTTCAGGACCTGGAGGGGTGCCCAAAGGTGAATGTCCAATTATATAACTACCCAGTTGCCTGCAATGTGCCTTCAAGTTCCCCCACAGCCGATACACACAAATTGCTCAGCCTACCCCTTAGTAGTGGGATGTGTAGACCCCAAATCCCAGCAAATAACTGAGTTTCATATCCTACTGGCAGTTTCCATAACAAATATTACAAACTACAGGCCAGAAAGCTGGCCATAGATAAACTGTATCATCCCCCTAATATGTGCCATTTAAAATTATTGCTCTCATCACCTTTGGGTGTAAAGCAGCAAACTTTTTTAGAAGCATTTTCAATATTTGTATGATGAAGAGTATTGTCCCCATTTATTTATTTATTGGCACATAGATTTTGATTGTCTCCTTAGTGCTGGGCACTATTCTAAGCCACTGAGGCTATAGCAGTAGACCAATAGACAAAGGGTCTTAACTTTCTGGAGCTTTCATTGAGTGGAGGAGAAACAGACTGTATCCAAATACCATTGTGTGATTTTGGGTGTTAGAAAATGCTGTGGAGAAGAAGAGGTGGCCAGGGAG
>PVKH010002658.1:0-26624 GCA_004027955.1 Chaetophractus vellerosus
GCTTTGGCACTGGCAGAGGTTAGAGAAGATGAGGGAGGATTTGAGCAGGTTCACCTTCCCTACAGATGACTGAGGTTTAATGTGTCATTAATTGGGATGGGTTTCAAATGATCAAATCAGGTTCTCTATGATATATGTAGCTGAATATGTCATTTAATCCTTTTACTGCACTTGAACATGAGATTTTGGGATCTATGTGAATAGGAACAGATATATATACACACACACACACACACACATATATATATATCAGGGTCCCCCATTCTATATCTTTATATTGTAATGTCAAGAGAAGAAACACTATTCTTAAATGAGCGTCAAAATACGTTTATTATATCTGTTATTAGAGAGTGCACAGTGTACTATTTCATAATTCGTGAAATGTACGACTTCCATCAACCCTTGAAATGTTTTACAGAAACATAACACTCAATAATGTCTAAACAAGTGTGTGACAAGAACATTGAAACATGCTTTCTATAAGGAATAAAATTGTATTACCAGTAGATTCTCTCCCACCCTCTCTCTGGCTCTCCCTCTCTCCCTCTCTTCCTCTCTCTCTCTCTTTCTCTCACACATTTCCTGGTTTCAATCAGGCTTTAGAAAACCCTTGGCACCTGGAACCAAGGAACATACAACCCCAAACACTCACCCCCTACTGTGGCTTATTGGAATTTTATCTGCCTAAAGATTGGGCAAGTTTACCTCATTATTTCTCCACTCTCTCATTGGTCACAAAGTTTGTAGCCCTTGATACATCTTTTCATGGAGCCATTAAGTGAAACAGCCAGTAATGAGTGTCTTCATAATGACTCATTTAGCTCCTTCCACTGGAAATGATGCATATTACTTCTGCAACACTTCACCTACTCCATTCAAGAAACCAGCAGCCCTGGCTGGTTCCCATTACAAACTTAACTTCTCTTGAAATCTCTGTTGCCACAAAAGGCTTTTTAACTTCCCATGATCTTGATGTTTAAAATATGTTATATTCTGTTCACTGTACAAGCAGTGAAATAATTTTGATCATTCTTATGGTTTTATACTTTTGTATTTTTCACCAACTGTTTCAGCTGACAGTTGTTCAATAAAATCAAGTAAGATGAAGTCACTTATAAGGAATAAAAAGACTTTCATACCAGACTATGTCAGTCTTACCAGGATACTTTGTGAAAATAGCAGAATTCAAAAATAATTCTGAATTTCTAAATAGATTGTTTAAAGACAAACTCTCATTTGTAACTATTGACATTTACACATGCCAGACTAGCATCTCCTGGTAAACAGAGCCCAAGCTACCATCCGGACCCTGTGAATTGCCGGAATCACCTCACCACCAATGAGCAGTAGTTTATCATGCAGTGAGTTAGGTTTCATATCAGCATTTATCTAGTTGCACCCTTTCGATACTGTATTGTTGTGTCTGCTGGCTTAGTGTATTTATTCAATGTACACTAATGCATTGATAATTTATATTCTTAAAAGAAAAAGTGCTTGAGAATAAATCCGGGTCAGATTAACTAGATGAACCATGCATATTCATTCACGCTAAAGCTTAATTCCTCAGCATCCTAACTGTATCTGGTGGAAGTTCCAATCAGAAGATATTTGAATTTTTCAAAATAACATGCTAGGTGATCTCCTGGAAGTTATTTTTTACTTTAAAAATTAAATAAAGTCTCTCTAAATTTCTGATTCATACATCTAGCCAATTACAAATGACTTATCCTTTTTAGGAATTATTGCCACTATTTAACTCTTGCTCCCTCTGATGTTAGTTTTACCTTCTAAATGGAAATCTGACCATGCAAGGTGCCGGTTTAAGAACCTTTATTGACTCCTTGTACTGTCTAGAGAAAGGCCTAAACTCCTGCAGGATCTGAGTCTTGTCAAACTTCCTTCGATTTTTCTAGCATTAGCTCGTTTTTCTTCCAATTATAAAAACGTATCATTTGAAAAATATAAAAAGCATAAAACTTAAAGTAAAAACCAATCACAATCTCATAATGAAGTGAAATGTATTAGTTCACCAAATACATCTTGATGGCTCCTGCCACCATGCTGTATCCATAATGGCTTCTGCTTGAAGTGCCTTCCCCCCACTCAGCACCTGGAGATCGATTGCTAAAACTTTAAGATTCAGGTAACATCTGAGGCCCCAAAACCCTAGACACACAATCCCATCGTGTTGTATTTATTGTTTTAAATACTTGTTATTCCTTCCCATGGGATGGTAAGCTCTTTCAAGGCAAGGACTGTGCCTAACTCAGTTTTTATCCTTGGCACCTAGCAGAGCGCCTCCTGCATCAAGTGGGTTCAATCAATTTTTGATGAATGGGAACATGAATGAATGATTTTCTCCCAGTCACTGCACAGCCCTGACAACACACAGCTATCCCTTATGCCAAGCAGGGAACGCTCCATCACACAGATCTGGATAAAAAAGGGCACCATGCTGGAGCCAATTCCCTTCCCTCTTTCTGGACCAATCACTTGCCCTTGCTGTCAATGTCAGGTTTTCCTGATATAAAGTCTGGTAATTCTCATCTAGTTATTGGATTATCTGCTTACAAGGAAAACATTATTGTTTGTTAAAACTCTTTTCCCTCACTGATGTAGACTTAAAAAAAAATAGCAGGTGTTTAATGAAACCATTTTACATGCTTTAATTTTTTATCAAAGGACTGATTCTATACTTCAAGAAGTTTTATTAGGTTATCTATTGGAAACATCAGAAGAGATGTAGTTGTATTTGCCTTCTATATAAGTAGGTGCAGCTCATGCCCATATCTTTCCTGCAAATAATTCCCACGTTAAAATGTTTGAAGTCGGTATTCTCATATGTGATGCTCCACTTGATTTCTACTCACAAGATTGATCCCCTGAATTCAAAGAATTCTGGCAAATGATTAGAAATACATAATTTTAGGTGACAACCATAGATCTACAGTAGAATAATTTGATATTTAAACTGAACATTTATCAGGAGAAATATTAGTGTGATATAATTTGAACCACTGTCACTACAAAAAAAAGAAAGGGATCATTCTGGAATCTTCACAAAACACTATTTGTAGGAGATAGGTAGTTGTCAACTCTGTCTTGAAATATTATTATGGGCTAGACTTAGAAAGGAAAAACATACTTATTTAATGAGGAAAACATACACCTATCTTTCCACTGATGAACAGTTTAGAAGAGTTTTAATGCACATAATCAATTGGTTAGCATATAAGTTATGTGATGTGATTTGTTTTCTTGCAAGGATCTCATCTTTTTATTTCTAGAGGGGAATTGTGCGCGCGCGTGTGGGTGCTGGGAGGGGAGAGGCGTGGTGTAAAGAGTTCTGTGCTGAGAATCCGGAGACCGGGGCCCCCGCATTATCTCTGGGTCAGGACAACTATTTGCATAAAACCACCTATTCTGTCCCCCCAGTTCCCCATTTGTTGCAGATTGTTGCTGAGGTGCCTTCCATCTCTCCCACTGAATGCTTCCCTTTTCCATGTGGCTTCTGTGGCTTTTGCAGTCTTCCCCTAGAAATGTTATTTTTCTTCGGATAACTCCATATCTTTCTGCACATTTGGATCTATGGCCTGAGTGTTCGCAAAATGGCCATCCTTATTGGAGTCTACAACTGTGATTTAAACAACCGACCACCTAAGAGCCTCGGAGGCCATTAGGGCTCATTTAGCCTATTAACCTAAAGGCGTGATATGCTTCCAGAGAGTCCTGAAAACACACACTGCAGAAAAGGGAGCAAGGGACATTCTCAAATCCCTGCACGTGGAGGCCTTGCCTTCTCTGCATCCGACTTGGTGCCCAGTGCGGAACTTTGTGTGGCGGCCGTGGGCTGACCATGTGGTGCCCAGAGATAGTAGAGGCAAGCTGTTCGGAGCCTGCGCTGGAGCTCAGGTGCGGAACTGCAGATACCTGCAATGCAGATGTGCAGAGCCCTTGCACTAGCCAGCCTTGAAAAGGGACAAAGGCTATTGTGTACTTGTGGCTTATTTTCCTCTAAGAGAAAAACTTAGTAAGCGTTTTTGACACATGGACTAAGTATGTCTGTGTAGCAGCTGGAATGACACAATGGACCCTAATAGCTTTTTCAGGTTTTTTCATACTATTTGCACACTGCATTTCCAAGCCCCCCTCCTTCCACTCCTCCATCCCTGAAGATTTGCTTATGCGCAAAGACCCTGGGTAATGTTTGGATTTGGATATTATTAAGTGAAATAGAAGAGCCATGCAACTTCTGAAGGCCCATCCCGCAAAGAAGATACTTTCCTCTTCAGCACGTATTTATTCCCCTGAGATCCCAAATGCTACAGACACGTGAGATTACTTTCCAGTCTGAAGGATGACATAATTTGTGATGCAAAGATACCAGGTCTTTAACATCTGTTTTGTTCCACCCAGTTCGGTACAGTACCAGGCGCAGACCCCTACAAAGGTGGCGCCTTGTAACAAGAGAGGCCACGTGGCTGTAATTATGTATGAATTAACACATCAGCATTATGAAGCGCTGAGAAAAACACATTTCCCAGATGTGTGTTTGTGGCTTGCACGTTTGTAAACGGAACAGATGAAACAATGGCACACTCGCTCCCCCCTTTCTCCTTGTGTATTTGTTGGGTTATTTGATGTGTTTTGGGTATGGGGCTATGAAAGGCAGGTAGGAATGTGTGTATAGGTGTTTATCATTTACAAATAGAGTGTAAATTGAACGTGCCCTGTCTCCACCAGCCAGGATAGAAATGCTTCATGTTAGAATGCATTTCTCCATACGTGATTGTCTTTGTGGCTTTGTTTATACCATCTTTTTGCTTTTAGAGCTGGAGTGGGGGGGGCAGGGGGGCAGGAGAAACGCCTAGTGTGAAATTAGAGAGCCGAGAGTTCCGATGGCAACTTTCTTCTCCAGCCGATTCTTGTAACAAGGCACAGGAACATTACTTTAAATAGATCCATAACAAAGAGTTAAAAACATGAGGTCTCTTTGTTCTTAAGTGGCAAAATAACAACTTCAGCTTGTATTTCAAGATGCATATTTGCTCTGTCGGTCCTGCGGACTTAAAAGTGGAGTTGAAATCAATCTCAGATGGATTATCTGTGCGATATAAACATGTGGGCATGACATGTATGGAGAGTCCATATGGCAGGCCCATCTGATATAAACAAGTGGGGCTGAGAAATATACATACATACCGTGATTTATTTGTTAACTGGGTATGGAAAATGGAGCTGAAAGCCCATTTTCAAGCATGACCTGTGATAAACAAATGCACATAAATACACAATAAGCCAAGATAGCGCAAGAATAACATCAATTAAAACAATTATGACGACTTCTAGTCATCATGAGGTATTGTTTCAGTTCCATCTTAAAACAGGAAAAGCTTCCAATTGTTCTTAAAGCGACTGGGAACTGAATCCACATTTGTGGAGACTTGACACAAAAGGGTTTTTGTCCCTTGTTTGTATTCATTTGAGGACATGTGAGTTCCGAAGCCTCGGAAGGGAAGTTGTGTAGGGCCCCTCTGTCTAACTGAAACAGGTTGAAGTGATGCCTGTTGAGTTGAAGCTACGTTTATTTCGTTATTTAAAATACATGTAAAATTTTATATTTCCCCATGAAACTGAAAGGGCAAAATTCTAAGGATTAACATTTTTAATGACTGCTTTGAAGTCGACAAGCTAAAGAATGTATAACCCACAATTTATACTTTAGTAAATCAATTTGCATTATTTGGCGATATAACTGAATTGAATAGAAGGCACAGTAACATATTAAATTTTCCAAGGCAAAGAATTACTAGAAACCCATGCTCCCCCTGAAGCAAAAATTATTTTGTTCATGTGCCTGGATGCCTGGTTAGCCTGACTGAGCGAGTTTTGTTGCCACGTATCCAGGATGCCAACAACACCCAAGTGTTCACTATTTCATGTGTCTGCATCTGGGTTTTGTGCACATTTTCTTTCCGCCTTAGCCCTTTTTCCATTGTTACTTAAAAGATCACTAAAACACCTACTCCACGGTGCCCTCACTGTTCTATTTCACCTCTGCAGCAGAGGCTTCTGCTGTGTTTCCCCTCACTTTGGGCTTTGAGAATCCCAGGGCCTGACTTGGAGAGCAAAAAGCATCTTATGCGGCTTTATCTGGCTAGTTGGTCTCAGCCTCAGGGTATAATCCCCATGGGAGACTCTCAAGGAGTGGCTATTGAGTGACTGGAACCACTTTAGAATTTGCCAGCCTTTGCTTTGACTTGAGATTACAAGACATTTCCTAGATAGCAACAGATCATCATCTGCACCGAATAAAATGTCCTGCCACTCTGTGGCTATCTCTAGCTATTATAAAAGACCAGGGCCAAGTCACTCCAACTTAAAGTCTGCACATTATCTCTGCCCCTGCCCATCCAGGGGAAATGTCCCTTCTGCCAGCCCTTGCCTGGCTGTACTGACCCAGTGTCCTGCTCTGTCCTCAGTGCTCTCGCTGCTCTGTGGCTCCACACATCCCCTCCCACTTGACCATCCCATTCTAGGGCCACTGTCCAAACGTGGCCACCTTCTCTCCCCAACTTGCTTTTAAATTCATCCCAGAAAGAGAAAGTACATTTATGGATTTATCACTCAAAATTTTCTGTGTGATTGCCTTGTATTCTCCATTTATTTTATCTGAGAAACCCTGATTTAATGTCACCGGTGATGTAGTCTTGAGTGTAAGTGCTCTTACTCATAGTTTCATTCCGTTTGTGAAATAAAGGGAGGCTTTCTCATAAATAAAGCTTCCACATGAGCCATGATTCAGTGATTTCTTCTGAAGCCCACGTGAGAGTGTGAGCATACTGTGCAGGTACATATTCTGACTTCTGAGTCTGAATCGGACCACTTTGCATTCAACACAGCTGTACGGATCCCCTGGTGTAGACTGATGACAGTGGTGAGTTTGGAGAAAAACTACAGCAGTATCTTCTCCACTCTTTGCATTTCTGTTTTCACCATCTCAATTCAATACACGTCATAATAAGGAAGAAGGGAGCCTTATGGGGTCTCTTTAAGTCTCTGAGTCTGATTTTCATCATCTGCAAAGAAAGAGGCTGGGACAGGTGGTGTTTGTCTGAGATCCCTTGTGATGCTAACAGTGTATCTCTGCCCACTCCCGTGGAGCCGTGGGTGGCGGGGAGGGGGGGTGGTGGTGGTGGTGGCGTGGTGCTGGTTTACAAAGACCTGCAGATTCTAATTGGGTAAATATAGTTCTCCTATTGGGATGGTCCATTTTCTTCCTAAAGGGGAAAAGTATGGTTGCAGGGAAGTGAAATTTCTGATCAGAGGTGTTTATTTAAAAGGCAACATACACCCAGAATCTACCAATTGTCACCAAACAGCCTGACCAATTTGAAATGATTTTTGGTCCCTTGGCTGAGTTAAATGTGAGGCCACTGCTCTTGTCTCAATTCTAAAAGTAGAGGAAATATATTTCCTTCAGAACTCTGGATAAAGACTAAATTGTCCTCTGTGATGATAGCTATGGGAGATTCTCTGCTAGGAGCAAAGGTGGTGTTGATTTTAGTTGGGGGAAATATTGACAATTTAATAGTAGGACATGTTAAATAGAAGGCAGGGAGTGTGGCAGATAAAACTAGATGCACAGGCCTAGCCAGGGCTGGGAACAGCACAGTTCACCAAGCTAAGAAAACATGTTGTTGTCCCAGCGGTTGGGAGTTGTTGAAGGATTGCGAGCAGGGAAGGGACATGGCCAGATTGACTCAGACCTTGGCATCCCATAAGGTGGATAGATGTAAATACACTATTGTCTACCTGATCAACAAACTGTACCTTAGAATGAATAACTCTGAAAAGGTTTGCTCACTAAGCAAGGCTGACCTGGAAAAAGCTGATAAAAAAGAGAGAAAGACCACTCAGTTGGAAAAGAATAATCTCTTCAACAAATGGTGCTGGGAAAACTGGGCCACCATACACAAAAGAATGAAGGTGGACCCTTACCTCACACCATATACAAAAATGAACTCAAAATGGGCCAAAGACCTCATATAAGAACCAGAACTGGAAAACTTCTAGAAGAAAATGTCAGAAACTATCTTCAGGACCTTCTGTTAAGTAATTGTTTCTTAGGCTTTATACCCAAAGCATAAGCAGCAAAATAAAAAATAGATAAATGGGACCTCATCAAAATTAAAAACTTTTGTGCATTGAAGAACTTTATTACGAAAGTGAAACAACCTACAGAATGAGAAAATATATGAAAATCACACAGCTGACAAAGAGACAAAGATTTAATTTCCAGAGTATATAAAGAAACCCTTCAACTCAACAACAAAAAGACAATCAACTTAAAAAATGGGCAAAACACTTGAATAGACCTTTATCCAAAGAAGATATACAAAAGGCCAAAAAGCACACGAAAAATGCTCAACATCATTAGTCTTTAGGGAAATACAAATCAAAACCAAAATGAATTTAAAGGACTTCGTCAAGGAGGTGAAAAGGCAGCCCACTCAATGGGAGAAAATATTTGGAATTCACATATCCAATAAGGGTTTGATTTCCATTCTATATAACGAAATCATACAACTCAGCAATAATTGAGCAAGCAATCCAATTTAAAAAATGGACAAAAGACTTAAATAGGCATTTCTTCAAAGAGGAAATACAAATGGCCAAAAAGCATATGAAAAAAATGTTCAATATCACTAGCTATTAGGAAAATGCAAATTAAAAGAATGAGAGATCCTCTCACACTGCATAGAATGGCCATTATTAAAACGACAGAAAACAGTAAGTGCTGGAGAGGATGAGGAGAAATAAGAACACTCCTTCCCTGTTGGTGGGATTGTAAAATGGTGCAGCCTCTGTGGAAGAGAGTTTGGCAGTTCCTCACGAAGCTAGATATAGAATTACTATATGATCCAGCAATTGCTCTACTAGGAATGTATCCAGAAGAACTGAAAACTGTGATGTAAACAGACATTTACACACCAATGTTCATAGTGGCGTTATTCACAATTGCCAAAAGGTGGAAAGAACCCAAGTTTCCATCAACTGATGAATGGATAAACAAAACGTGGTGTCTACACATGGTGGAATACTATACTGCTGCAAAAAGAAATGAAATTGTGACACATATGATAACATGGATGAACCTAGAGTATAGGTTATTAGGAGATAAGAGGAGGGCTGAGAAGGGGTACTGATGCTTAATGTATGTAGAAGTTTTAATTAAGTTGACTGTAAAAGTGTGGAAATGGATAGAGATGATGGTAACAGATTATAATGAGAAGAACCAACACAACTGGTTTATAAATGGTATTGTGACTGAAAAGGGTAGTATAGAGATGTAAATGTTAATTGAAAGAAAGCTAAAGAATAATCTAGGGACTGAATAACATAGTGAACCCAGAGGTGGATGAGAATGGTGGTTAATAGTACAAACACAATAATGTCCTTCTATGAACTAAAACAAATGCACATCAGTATTGCAAAGTGGTAAGAATGTGGAGAAGCATGGGAAAAATACAATTACTGTAACCTATTAGCTATAGTCAACAGCAATACCGTAATATTCTTGCATCAATGCCAAAGATGTACTGTAATTGGGTGTATGGAAAAAAATACCAAATGTATGTATGTTATAGACCATAGTTAGTGGTAATAGTCTGATGATATTATCTCATAATTTGTAACAAATGTTCTGCAACAGCATAGTGTGTTGATAGAGGGGTGTTGAATGGGAATTCTACACATTTGCATGATTGTTTTGTTAAGTTCACAACTTTAATAAAAACATACTTTAAAAAAACAAAATGAGATACCATTTCACAACCATTAAAAAAATCAAACAGAAAATTGCTAGTGTTTGAGAGGATGTAGAGAAATAGGACCACTCATTCACTGCTGATGGGAATATAAAATGGCGCAGTGGCTGTGGAAGAGAATTTGGCAGTTTCTCAGGAAGTTGAATACATTATTACCATATGACCTGGAAAGCCTACTACTGGCTATCTACCCAAAAGAATTGAAAGCAGGATCTCGAACAGATATTTGCTACTGATGTTCATAGTGGCATTATTCACAAGTGCCAAAAGATGGAAGCAAGCTAAGGGCCCACCAACTGATGAATGGATAAATAAAATTTGGGATATACATATAATGGAATATTATTCAGCCATAAAAAGGAATGAAGTTATAATACATGGGACAACATGGATGAACCCTGAAGACATCATACTGAGTGGAATAAACCAGACATAAAAAGATAAATATTGTCTGATCGCACTGGTAGGAAATAATTAGAATATGCAAGCTCACAGAGTCAGAATCTAGAATATAGCTTATCATGGAGTGGGGTGGGAGTAGGGAATAGGGAATTAAGGCTTAAAATGTGAAGAGTTTCTGTTTGGGACGAAGGAATAGTTTTGGTTAGTAATGGATGGTGGTGACGTTAGCACAACATTGTGAAGACATTAACAGCACTGAATTATATATTTGAATGTGGTAAAAGGGAAATGTTAGGTTGTATATATGTTACTAGAATAAAAAGTTTTTTAAAAACCCACAGACCTGCACAACAAAAACGGTGAATCTTAGTTTAAACCATGGATTACAGTTAATAGGACAATTATAAAAATGTGCTTTCATCAATTGCACAAATTGTACTACATCAATGTTGGTGTTGATAATAGGGGGGTATATGGAAACCCGGTATTTTATGCATGATTTTTCTGTAAACCTACAGCTTTTCTAATTAAAAAAAGAGAGAGAGATGGTTATCCACTTTTACGAATCTCCATTGACACTGGGAATAACTGTAATTTGTGCTCAGGGTCAATATGGAGACTCCTAGTAACACCAGGTAGGGCAGGTTAAGGGAGCTGGCTAATGGTAGGGACACCGAGGAGAAGACAATCCAGGCACGAAGTATGTGGGGCCAAGTACAGAGAGTGGCTGTAGAAATGCCTTGAGATACACAAAGAACCTCAAAACAAAAATATTTATTTAAAACATTTAAATCCATTAGAAATCAGTCTAATACTATATATTAACTGCATCTAAATATTTTAAAACCATATATATATATGCATATATATCTCAAAATCTCATTTCTAAGAATTTACTCTTGTGGGGCAAAAATGCCTACCCACACTCACCCTGAGCCTCAGAGCTACAGAATTGTTTTACAGGGAACGCTGATGGCTGCTGTTGCCCAGTGTGCCCATCGCAGCTGCATGTTTTGAAGGTAGGTAGCTAGAAATGCACGTTTTTCTTTTTAACTCCTTCAGAAAAAAAAAATATAGAAAGTTCAAGGACTGAATGTGTTATTGGGCAAAGCTGATATAGGAAAATATGTCATCACCTCTCTGAAAACTTTTACTCAGTTAAGCCTCCTTGTTTGATGTTTCAAGAAGAGTGTAAGCGCCTCATAAACCATTTCTCTATGAGACCAAAAAGCTTCTTCGATAATCCAACAGAGAACAGGATGCAAAATTAAAACAAAGGTACTGGGCTGTGATACTTTCCACCGGAGTCCACCTCTTGAGATCACCTAGGACAAAACGAGAAGATTTTAGGTTGAGGTCTCCAGACGCAGGTGTGAGCTGAGGGTTTGTGTGCAAGTGATTAATGAAGGACGGGCTCCAGGGAGAAACTGAGGGAATGGAGGAAGCAGGACAGGGGAGGGGGGAAGCCAAGCCAGCGAGTAATTTTAAGCCTCAGCCTGATTCCACAGGGAGATCTGGAGTATGAATTAAACCGGAGAGATTGACTTGCTCCAGGTAAGGGAGTCAGGTGTTCACATCCCACAGGAGCCAGGCTTTGACTAGGGGACGCCAGGAGCAGGAGGGAAGTTCTCTGAAGAGAGGTCCAGGTGCAGCCAGGAGAGCAAAGCACACAGCTAAGGGGTAGGGAATGGGCCATCAAAACCGTGAAAGGATCCAAGGGAACCGGGCTGAGGCTTAATAGTGCCCCCAACAAATCTTCACAAACCAAGGTGTGCATATCACCCAGGGGGTAAGTTTTGAAGCCAGACGCCGAGTCTTTTCTTCCCTGAGCGTCTGCTTTTCTTACTAGGTGTAACAACTTGAGCAAGGCACTTACTCGCAATTTGTTCATAAAAAAGTCCTCAGTCTTCATGTTTATAAATTGGGATAAGGATCTCGCTTCCTTTATAGTATTGTTGCAAGTTTTAAATGCCATAGAGTGGGTGTAGTGTTTAGCTTTAGTGTCCGCACATCATAAATGGTTAAGAGATGTTAGCTAAAATGAGTACTGAACTTGTGTATGCTTAAATATTCATCATTGACCAAGTGGCTAACCGATAGGAAAGCATGCAAATTGTGCGGAGAGGGGAAACTACAAATAAAATTTGTCCTGATCCTTGAGGACAAACATACAACCTGTTTTTTTTTTTTTAAATTCAGAGACCTCAACTTCCTTTGATAGGAATTATTCAGGGAACCAATTCAACTTTCTGCCTTAGCTCTGTTTTGCTTGGAAAAAACAAATGCTACTAACATTACATTTCTTTCATTGCACAAATCATAGAACTTCTCTGAGCCAAAGCTTCTCATCCATAAATAAGATAGTTGACAAAATGATTTGTAACTTTCCTTCCAAAGTTTACTATGATTTGGGGACAGGGAGAGGGAAAAGCAGTTGTAATACAGGGGCTTTTTCGGGACTTGGGAATTGTCCTGAGTGACATTGCAATGACAGATATAGGCCATTTTATATCATCATATAACATGCAGAACTGTATAGGAGAGAGTGTGGTCCGCAATGTGAACTGTGGTCCATGCTTAGTGGCAAAGCCCCAAATGTGTATATCTGTTGCAGGTGATGTGCCACCCTAATGAAGGATGTACATGTGGGAGGTTGTGGGAGGTGTGGGAGATGGGGCATATGGGTATCCCTATAATTTTTGTGTAACATTTATGTAATCTATGTATCTTTAAAACAAAGTGTATGTTCCAAAATGTAAAAACAAAAAATTTAAGTTTTCTACGACTCCATTATCTTGTGCATATCATTCTAGATTGAATTAATCATAGAAAAATAAAATTTCAATTATACTGAAGTTGCAAATTCCTAACCTGTACAATTAAAGAACATTACACTCAAACTACAACTTGGACTTCAATAAGAGTTATGAAACAGGAACAAAAAATATTTTGTTTAGGTGCTATTTTGATGTACTACAATATTGGGTATGAAAACAGTGTAAGGCATGAGAAGAGGTAATAGTTAAGTGAAAAGAACCCAAACATTTTTAATCATTTATAAGGAAAATTTGCAGCCCAAGGGAAACCTATATGCCTTGCTTTGACCTATGTGAAGGAACTGTCAGTATGATAAAGCTCTTTATAACAGATTTATAATAAGTATGTTGACAGGCACTTAACTAGAGCAGTCTTTCTTGAGATACATAGACATTGTAAAATATGCAGATTCTAAGTTAGGAAAGCTCTTGGGTTGTTAAGGTATATTTGTTCCCATTAAAAGAAAAATAAATAACAAACAAGGCAATGAGATCTGATCAATTAACTTAGTCTAAAGATATTCTATAGAATATACAAAATTATATATATTAAATTACAATTGAGATGGGTTTAAGGTTATTATTCTTGATCTTACTATAAAATTTATAATCTTTATGGTATATCATTTTACCTTCAAAAACTCTTCTCAAGAAAATGGTAAAGTAGCTAATTTGTTCATGTACTTAAGTAAGATAGATTATATCTACACTTAGGATAAGGAATCCAATGTTCTTAAGTGGTTTTTATATAATTTCATATAGAGGTATATATGTTTTTAAAATGGAAGTTTCAGTTTATGAGAAATTGGAATATGTTTTTAGAAGCTTGAAATGTGTTATGTAATTTTCTAAATGCTCCCACAGTATGCCTTCCTCCACAATCCATTCCACACACAGCCTCAAGAATCAGTCTTACCTGCATGAGGAACCACCTGGAGCACAAATATCAACTCCTCCTTACAGACTCCATTTAATATGAGCAAAGGAATATGAAAAGAAAAGGAGGGGCTGCGCGGAGAAACAGTGCTGGAAATTAAGGTTGCATTCCAGACATTTTTGGAAATGCAAGTTAGATATTGGGCAGCTGGGCTGGATTCAAAGAAGATACCAAGAGAAAGCTCTGAACTTTGCTTCCATAGAAAGGAGTGTGCTTCTACAAGACATAAGCAGAGATTCTGGACAAAACCTTGTCATTGCCCGAGTTTGGAAGGGCAAGAGCAGGTCACAAACAAGATGGGAACTACTCCACTCAGAATCTGTTTTTCCAGATTGCAAATAGCACCATCGAAATGGCTGTGCCGGGAGACTCAGCATGGGTACCTCAGGCAGCACACCAGCAGACTGGACAGGCCTACCTTTATGGAGGCAGTGGCATGACCCCAAGGACAGAAATTTATAAGACAAATGTCTTAAAGGCATCCACCTGTGCAATTAAAACAGAATCTATAACTTCAACATTGCTAGAAGAGAGCTAATCAGGTAAATCTTAGTTTACATTGCCAAAGTGAGGAAGATAGAAGGGAAAAGTAAAAAAAAAAAGACATTATAGTAACAAAGAGGGACCAAACATATTACTTACGAAAATAAATAAAATGAGTTAAAGTTCCCTTTTTATATCAGAGCATACCTGAAAGTAAAAAAAAAAAAAAAAAAAAAAAAATTTTGACTAAACAAAAAGGGGCATTTTTAAAAAGAATTTTCAACATTTTTTACAATTAAGAATGTAAACAAAGAAGACAATGCTCATGAAAGTTTACATACAGAATCACATAACATTGAATTGTATAAAGAAATTTTGGAAACACAAGCAATTGAAAAGCAATAGAAGTGAAATATTTTTATGTACTTTCAAGAGTTCTTCACAGGTCATAGACAAAAAAGTAATCAATATAACCATGATACTAATTTAATGTGATGTAATAGGTACATAATTATACTACACATTTTAAAGTGGCTATGGATAACATAAGTATCATTATATTCATTTCAAAGAAAACCTCAAAATAGTCCACATTCTGAATACGTGTATACTCATTGAAAAATTTATTTTTTTTAAATTAAAAACTCCCCCAAAGAAATCTCCAAGTCCAGATGGCTTCACTGGAAAATTCTACCAAATATTTAAAGAAGAATTAACATCAATTCTACAAATATCTTTCAGAAAATATGGGTGGGAACACTTCCCACTTCACCTTATGAAGCTTGTATTACCCTGGTATGAATACCAGACCAAAAGAAGACAAAACTGAAAAAAAAATGCAGACAAATATTTTTCATGAACTTAGCCATAAAAATCTTCATCAATTAGTAAATTGAATTCAACAAGGTATAAAAATAATTACACACCATGGCCAAGTGAAATTTCTTCCAGGTATTCAAGTCTGGTTCAACATTTAGAAATTAATCAATGTAGCCTACCATATCAGCAGACTAAAAAGGAAAAAAGAAAAATTACATGAATATATCTACTAATGCAGGGAAATCATTTCACAAATTCTTTCTTTCTTTTTTTGTTATATATCCCCCCTTTTTGCTTATTCTTGCTGTGTTGATTTTTTGCATTCTTCTGTGTCTGCTTGTCTCCCCCCCGTTGCGACGACCTGCCGAGTCAGCTCACCGTGGTGGCCTGTCTGCTCAAGGGCGGTTTGTCCTGCTCGCAGGCAGCTTGTCCTGCTCGCGGGCGGCTTTGCCCTGCCATGGCGGCTTGCCTTCTCAAGGCGGTCTGCCTGCTCAAGGAGGTCCCAGGAACTGAACCCAGGGCCTCCCATGTGGTAAACTGGCGCCCTACCAATTGAGCTATAGCTGGCGCCTCATTTTGCAAATTCTAATGCCCATACATCATGAAAAAATTCTCTGCAAAATAGAAATGGAGAAGGGGGACTTCTTCCACTTGATAAAGAGCATCTATGACAACATTCCAAAAACATCATAGTTAAAGGTGAAAGACTGAATATTTTCCCCTAAGTTCAGGAACAAGGCAAGAGAGTCCACTTGCATTATCAACCACTTTCTATTCTGCTGGAAATTCTAGTCAGTGAATAAGGAAAAAAGAAAAAAAAAAAGAAATAAAAATCATGCATATTGGAAAGGAAGAAATAAAACTCACTGTTTGTAGGTGAAATTATGTTGTCTGTGTAAAAAATCCCAAGGAATCACAAAAACAAACAATCCAAACAAACAAAAACAAAACACATGCAAAAAAAAAACACCCTTCTTTGAACCAAGTTCAGTGAGGTTGTAGGAAGTTCAGGAAGGGTGCAGCAAAACCAAGTTAATTTCAATAAATTAACAACAAACAAGTAGAAATGGAACTTAAAAGTACAATATCATTTATATTTGCTCTAAAAAATAAAATAATTAGTTCTATACCTATCATAACATATATAGGATATCTTTGCTAAAAATTGCAAATTGCTGATGAACAAAATCAAAGAATACCTAACTAAATGACGAGACATCCATGTTCATGGATTGGAATACTCAATATAATAAAAATATCAATTGTTCCCCAATTAGTCTATATGTTTAATGCATTTCTTATCAAAATTCCAGCAAGGGACTTTTTTGTAGACATAGACAGACTTAATCTAAAATTTATATGGGAAATCACAGGCCCTACAAGCCTTGGGCCTTGGATGGGAACATATCTGTACATAAGGCCTTCAAAGATTCTGTTAGTTAAGGTGAGGCCAAACGGAATCAGGGTGATCCTTAATCCAATATTACTGGAATATTTATTAAGAGGAAATTTGGACAGTCAGGAGTAGGAGACAGAAGGAAATAGATGGCCACGTGATGGAGGTAGAGATTGAGTTATGGATTGTTGGCAAGCCACCACTAGAATGCTAGATGTTAGGGAAAGCATGATCCTACCAACACCTTGACTTTGGAATTCTAGCCCCCAATACTATGAGACAATAAATTCCTGTTGTTTAAGCCAACTTGTCTGTGGTACTTTATTATAGCAGCCTGGCAAACTAAGACACTTGGGTTTTACCAGAGCCTAACCAATGTGGGGAAAGGGAGATACTCAACTCTAGCCCCTCTAACCTTCCTGTTTCACTTGTGGGTAGAGAGAAGCTGAGGAGCACTTGTGAAGGTCACAGTCAAGGGATACAGGCTCTCTAAAAGACTGGTACCAAATCATAGATTATTGAACACTTCCACCACTACCTCAGCCACCTCCTACCTTACGATCACATCAATGACTCCAAAATAATACAAGGTGATTACAATAGGAAGAATTTCAAGGCTCAGACCTCATTTAGGAGGAAGTTTCTATGGAAACCCAAGGACAACATGGGAGACAAAAACAAGGACACAAGAGGAAACTTTAGCTTTTGACATCTATAGGTACAAAAAACAGTAAAAACAGCTAACTCCTAGGCAGATAAACATAAAATCTCACATTAAAGGCCTGCTTACCTCAGTTCCATATGTCATCTCATATATCAGGTCTGGCTTTCCACAAAAGAATTACAAGCATACAAAAAGCAAAAATCATAACCTGAAGAGACAGGGCATCAGAAAGAACCCTGGTGTATCTTCAGAGCAGATACACCAGGTATTCTGAAATTACTACATTGGGAATTTAAAACAATTATGATTAATATGCCAAGAAATCTAGTAGAAAAAGTGGACAAGAAGATGGGTAGTGTAAGCAAAAAGATGGAATCTCTAAGAAAGAATCAAAGGTAATGTTAGAAATGAAAAAAAGAACACTGAACAGAAATGAAGAATGCCTTTAATTGGTTCATCTATAGACTGGACACAACCAAAGGAAGAAGCAGTGAGCTTAAAGACATGTCAGTAGAAACACTAAAATTGAGATGCAGAGGGAAAAAGTATTGAAAAGGCAGACTATCCAAGAAATACAGGACAATTACACATAACTGGGATAAGAGATGGGGAAGAAAGAGGGAAAGGGACAAAAGAAATATTTGAAGCAATAGTGTCTGAGAATTTTCCAAAATTAGTGACAGATAGTAATCCACAGATCCAGGAAGCACAGAGAACACCAAGCAGGATAAACACCAAAAAATTGATACCTAGGCAAAGCATATCCAAACTGCAGAAAATCAAAGACAAAGACAAAATCTTGAAAGAAACTAGAGGAAAAAGCCACCTTACTCATAGAGAAACAAGGATAAGAATTACACTGGACTTCTCTTCAGAAAGTATGCAAGAAAGAGAATGAAGTGAAATATTTAAAGTATTGAAATAAAAATAAAATCTACTCAGAATTCTGTGTCCAGCAAATTATCTTCCTAAAATACAGGTGAAGTAAAGATTTTCTCAGACAAACAAAATTGAGGAATTTTGTGACCATTAGATCTGCCTTGCAAGAAATGTTAAAAGAATTTCTTCAAAGAGAAGGAAAATTATATAGTCCAGAAACTCAGATCTACCTAAAGAAAGGAGGAGTGTAAGAGAAGGAATAAATGAAGGTAGAATAAAATTTTATTTTTCGTATTCTTCACTGATCTAACACATAAGAGTTGTTCAATTAATAATACCAACAATATATTGGATCATTATAGCTTATGAGTAAATGAAATGAATTATATATATTATATTTAATAAGTATATAATTATATAAAATAATATAATATTATAATGGATAGGGTGGAGAAATTGTTAATGTTCTAAGTTACCTGAACTATCCATAATGGTATAGTGTTATTTGAAAGTAGACTTAGATTAGTTGTAAGTTTTTGAAAACTCTAGGGCAACCACTAAAAAATGTGAAAAAGGAATCTAATTGCTATGCTAAAAGAGCAGAGAAAAAAAGGAATCATATAATTGTTCAGTTAAAACGAGAAAAGGCCAAAAAGGGAAGAAAAGCAAAAAAGAGACTAAGGACAAGGCAATGAATAGAAAACAGTAACAAATATGGTAGATATTAATGTAACTATATCAATAACCAGTTTTAATGTGAATTGTCTAAATATACCAACTAAAAGAGAAAGACTGTGATGGTGGATTGAAAAACAAGACCAACTATATGTTGCCTATAAGTAACCCACTTTAAATACAAAGACACAGACATTAAAAGTAAGGTATGCTTATTCTAATTATTTTATATCAGTGAGATCATACAATAGTTATCCTTTTGTGTCTGGCTTATTTTACTCAACATGATGTCTTCGAGGTTAATCCATGTTGCTGCATGTATCAGAACTTCATTCATTTTTATCGCTGAATAATATTCCATTGTATGTATATACCACATTTTGTTTATCCATTCATCAGTTGATGGGCTTTTGGGTTCCTTCCATCTTTTCTATGAACGTTGTTGTGCAAATATCTGTTCAAGTCCCTGCTTTCAGTTCTTTTGGGTATATGCCTAGTAGAGAGATTGCCAGGCCATATGGTAATTCTATACTTAACTTTCTGAGGAACTGCCAAATTGTCTTTCACAGCAGCTGCACCATGTTACATTCCCACCAACAATGAATGAGTGCTCCTATTTCTCCAATCCCTGTAATTTTTTCATTCTTTAACAGTAGTCATTCTAATTGGTGCAAAATGATATCTCTTTGTGATATTAAATAATTAGAATAAGCAAATTCATAGAGTCGGATTTTAGAATATGGGTTACCAGGGGGCAGGGTGAGAATAGGGAATGGGAAGTTAAGGCTTAAAATGTATAGAATTCCTGTTTGGAATGGTGGAAATGTTTTGGTAATGGATGGTGGTGATAGTAGCACATCATTCTCAACGTAATTAACAGCACTGAAATATGTATCTGAACGTGGTAAAAAGGGGAACTGTTAGGTTTTATGTATGTTACTAGAATAATTTTTTAAAAATCCATGGAACTGCACTACGCAAACACTGAACCTAAGATAAACCATTGACTATAAATATAGTTAATAGTACAATGATAAAAACGTGCCTACATCAATTGTAACAAAATTTCCATACCAATGCAATGTGTTAATAATAGAGTGGTATATGGGAATTCCATATTTTATACATGATTGTTCTGTAAACCCACACTTTCGTTAATAAAATATAATAAATAAATAAAAATTTAAAAAGGAAAGGGATGGAGAAAGATCTACCATTCTGGCATTAATTAAAAGAAAGCTAGAGTAGCTATATTAATTTCAAACAAAGCAGATTTCCAAGTAAGGAAAATTATCAGGGAAAAAGAAGGGTATTATATGATGATAAAGGAGTCAATACTCCAAGAAGACACAATAATTCTTAATTTGTATGCACCTAACAACAGAGCATCAAAATATATGAGGCAAAAACTGATAGAACTGCAAGGAGGAATAGAAATATCCACCAGTTCAGGTGGAGACTTCAACCCTCCTTTGTAAGTAACTGACAGCTCCAACAGACAGAAAATCAGTAAAGATATAGTTGAACTGAATAGCACTATCAATCAACTGGATCCAATTGACATTTATAGAATATTCATCCAACAACAGTAGAATACACATTCTTCTCAAGCTCACATGGAACATTCACCAAGAAAAGTCACACAACTTAAAATACACCATAAAACATATTTTCACAAATCTAAAAAGAGTAGAAATTATACAAAATGTACTCTCAGACCACAATGGACTCAAACCCGGACTCAAACTAGAAGATAGCTGGAAAATTACAAAATATTTGTAGATTAAATAACACACTTCTATATAACAGAAGAGTCAAAGAAATCTCAAATGAAATTTAAAAATATTTTGAACTAATTAAGACTGAAATCACAATTTCTCAAAATTTGTAGAAAGCAGCAAAAGCAGTGTTTGGAGGGAAATTTATAGCATTGCATGTATATATCAGAAAAGAAGAAAGACCTAAATTCAGTCATCTAAGATTCCTCCTTAGGAAACTAGTAAAAGATGACCAAATAAAATCCAAAGTAAAAGAAAAGAAATAATAAAAATTAGAGCAGAAACTGATGAAATTGAAAACGGAAAAACAATAAAGTCAAGAAAACCATAAGCTGTTTTTTGAAAAGATCAATAAATTGATAAACCTTTAGCCAGTCTAACCAAGGAAAAGAGGAGAGACAAATTACTAATACTAGGAATGAAAGAGGGGTGGCCTCTACTGATCACATGGACATTAAATAGATACTAAAGGGATCTCATCAGCAACTCTGCCCATGAATTTGATAACTTTGACAAAATGGGCACATTTCTTGAAAGGTACAATCTACAAAACTCACACAGGAGAAATAGGTATTCTGAGTAGATCTATATCTAGCAAAGAAATGGAATCAACAACCAACCAAAATCTGCACTAGTTTACTAGGGTTGCCACAACAAACTAGTACAGACGAGGTAGCTTGAATCAACAGAAATGTATTCTCTTACAGTTCTGGAGGCCAGGAGTCTGAAATCAAGGTGTTGGTAGGCTGGCAGTCTCTCCGATGGAGCGAACGAGGAGTCCTTCCTCGCCTTTGCCTAGCTTCTGCTGGTGGCTGGTAATCCTTGGTGTTCCACAACTTGTGGCTGCATGGCTCCAGTTTCTGCCTCTGTCTTCATGTAGTCTTCTCCTCTGTGAGCCTCTATCTCTGTGTCTCTTCTTTTCCTCTTCTGAGAACACCAGTGAGATTGGATGAACAGTCCAGCCTACTGCAGCATGACCTCATTGTATCTTAACTAATTACATCTGCAGCCTTCTCAAACAGAAAGCACCAGGTCAAGAGGGTTTCACTGGTGAATTCTACCAAACATTTAAAGAAGAAATGATGCCAATTCTGTATAATGTCTTACAGAAAACAGAAGCAGAAGGACTACCTTCTAACTCATTCTTAAGGCCAGCATTACCGTAATACCAAATCCAGACAAAGATATTTTAAGAAAGGGAAATTATAGACCAATATCTCTCATGAACATATGCACAAATCTTTAACAAAATATTAGCAAATTGAATCCAACAATGTATAAAAGGAATTATATACACAACCAAGTGGGACTTATTCCAGGTATGCAAGGCTGGTTCAATGTTTGAAGATCAATTATTGTAATCCAACATGTAAACAGACTAAAGAAGAAAAATCATATGATTAAATCAATAGATGTAGGAGAAGAATTTGACAAAATCCAATATTCAATCATGATAAAAATTCTCAGCAAACTAGGAATAGAGGGGAACTTCTTCAACTTGATAAAGAACATCTACAAAAACCCTACACCCAACATCATACTTAATGTTGAGAAACTAGCTGTCCCTCTAAGATTGGGAACAAGACAGAGATGTCCCTTCTCACCACTCTATTCAGCATTGTACTGGAAGTCCCTGCTAACAACACAAGAAAAAGTGAAGATGTACAGATTAGGGAGGAAGAAGTAAATTTGTCTTTGCAGATGATATTATTGTCTATGTAGAAAATCCCAAAGAATTGGGATTTAAAAAAAGCTCCTGGAAGTAATAAGTGATAGTTGCAGAACTGTAAGATATGAATAATATATAAAAGTCAATTGCTTTTCTATATACCAGCAATGAACAATTAGAATTTAAAGTTGAAAACATAATAGTATTTACATTAACACCCCAAAATGAAATATGTAGGTATAAACTGAAAAAAAAATAGGTATAAGATCTATATAAGGATAATTACAAAACTCTGAAAGAAATCAAAAGAGATCAAAATAAATGAAGAGATATTCTATATTCATAGATAGGAAGAATCAGTATTATTAAGATGCCAATTCTTCCCAACTTGATCTATAGATTCAATGCAATTCCAAAAAAATCCCAGGAAGTTATTTTGTAGACATTAATACAAACAAAACGTCACATGGAAAGGTAAAAGATCGAAAATGAACCCTAATGTAAATGATAGTTCTTAGTTAATAACGTATCAATACAGTTCCATCAATTTTGACAAATACACCACACTAATGTGATATGTTCATAATAAGAGAGGCTGTGTGCAGGGCAGGAGGAAGGGGGTGAATGGAAACTCTCTACTTTCTGCACAATGTTTCTGTAAACCTCAAACTGCTCTAAAAATAAAGCCTATTAAAAAATAGGGTAGCCGATGTAGCTCAGTAGTTGAGCACCTGCTTCCCATGTATGAGGTCCTGCGTTCAAGCCCTGGCGCCTTTGTAAAAAAAAAAGTACACAAGGATAAATTACCTTACGCCTTGAAGAATGGCTGAAATAAAACATAGTGATATCACCGAATGCCGGCGAGGAGGCAGAGAAACTGGAACTCTCTACATTGCTGGAGGAAATTGAAAATGAAAAAGAGTCCGGCAGTTTCTTGCAAAACTAAACATGTGTTTACATATTATGACCCAGCAACAATTGTGCACTGTTTCTCACTCTCTATTTACATTTTAGCATAAATGAGGCCATTTATCCAAGGGAAATGAAAATGTAAGTTAACAGAAAAACATGAACGTGAATTTTCATAGCAGCTTTATTCATAATAAATGAATGAACTGGAAACAAAACATATCTTTTAAGAGGTAAATGGTTAAAAAACGAACTGTAGTTAATCTGTACAATGAAGTACTACTCAGCAATAAAAAGCAACAAACTACAGATACACCAACAACTTGGATGGATCTCAAGGGAATCATGCTGAGTGAGAAAACCCAATCTCAGAAGGTTACATGGTGTATGATCCCATTTATAGAGCATTCTTGAAATTAGGAAAGCACAGAAATGAAGAGCAGGTTAGTGTTGCCAGGAGTTCGGGAGAGGGAGAGCATGAGCGGTGACTGACTGCAAAAGGGCAGCACAGGGGTTCTTGTGGTGGAACCGTTCTGCATCTTCACTGTAGTGCTGGTATCATGAAGCTACATTTGAGATAAAATTGCAAAGAACTGAATGCACCTAAATGCGTGTTATGTAAAACTGGTGCAATGTGAATGAGGTCGATCTGTTTCATCAATATTAATTTCTTGGTGGTGATATTGTACTATAGTCATGCAAGACGTTATATTGGGAAAACTGGGTGTGTAATTCCTGTATTATTATTCCAGATTTTTCTGGTATTATTTCTTAAAACTGCATGTGAATCTATAATTATCCCAAAATTTAAAATGAAGTCTTAAACATACCAATTTGGGCATCTTTTGTTGTAATCGTGGTTTTTCTCTGTTGATTTAATATTAATAGAGTTTCCAATAATGAACCACCCTTAACATCCCGGAAGAAAGCTAACAGGGCATCAGATATTAATTTTTCTTTCTAATGCTAGATTTCATTGATTTGATCTTCTAATATGGTTTACAGGATTTTTTTACATCCATATTTACAGTTGACGTTAGCCTGTAATTTTAATTTTGAGCATTGTGCTAGCTTTGCGAAACCAACTGGGAAACTTTCCATCTTTTTCTATGCTTTAGTTCAGTTTAAATAGCACGGAAGTTCTTTGAATTTTTTGAAAGAATTCACCCATAACCCTATCTGAATCTACAGCATTTCACTGAGGTAATTCTTTGAAAGCTGCCCCAGTTTCTTCCATGGTATTGTTATATTCAGTTCTTCAACTTCTTCTTCAGTCACTTCTGTCAATTTTATATTTTCTTAGATTCTTCAATATTTCCAAAAGTATTAGCATTGAATTTATATTTGAATTCTATTATAAGTTTTACATCTTCTTGCTTATATGGTCATAGTTCATTTCTTAATGCCATCCCAACCTAACCAGAACATATGTGTTCTTCTAGTTCTTTCAATTTTTGTTTTTCCACGTAACCTATTAAACCAATTGGAATCATTTTGCTATATGGAATCTTGTAGGGTTATTTATTTATTTCACTAAAACATCAACTAGTTACACCTCTATTTTATAATCGTACACACACTGTCATATCACTGTGTACCAAGATAAATTCCAATTGGATTACAACATAGGAAAAAAAAGATGGAGAAATTAAAAAGTCCTTGGTGAAAATGAAATTTGCTTCATCTCTGGTGGAGAAGGCTTTCCTAAGCATGAAAGCAAAAGAGGAAACAAAAGATTGATATGCGCAATTGAACAAAATGTTCTTAAAAAATCTCTATATCGTGATAATATGCAGACATTTTATCACAACAATGTTGTAGACATTTCAACAAACAGTTCTCGAACAATTAGATATCCATCTGCAAAACTGAAGTTTGAGCCATGTGTCTCACCATATGAAAAAATTAACTCAAAATAAATCATAGACCTAAATGTAAAACCCAAAACTATAAATACCTGGAAGAAGACATGTGGCCTTGCCTTAGGCAATTATTTTTTAGGCACAACAGCAAAAGCATGATTCATAAAAGAAAAAAAATAATTTGGACTTTCTCAAAATTAAAAAATTTTTCTCTCCCAAAGACCCTGCTAAGGAAAAGAAAAGACAAGCAACAGATTGGAAGGAAATGTTCTCAAAGTGTACATCTGATAGATTATTTGTATCTAGAGCATAAAAAGGCCTCAAAACTCAATAAGAAGAAGGTAAGAAAACTCATAAATAAAAGGCAAAGGATTTGAATACACATTTCAAATATATGAATGACAAATAAACACATGAAAAGATTCTGAACATCATTAATCACTGGGGAAATAAAAATTAAACCAAAATGAGATACTACAATGTACATACTAGAATGGTTAAAATTAAAAAGACTGATCATTCCCAGTGTTGACAAGAATATGGAGAAAATGGAACTCTCATACACTGCTGGTGGAAATGTAAAAAGGTACAACCATTTGGAAAAGAGTTTGGCATTTTTCTTAAAAAGGTAAACAAACACCTGCTGTACGACCCAGCCATTTCACTCCTAGATATTTACCCAAGAGAAATTAATGCATATGTCCATAAAAACACTTGTAATTGAATGTTCATAGCAAGTTTAGTTATAATAGGCAAAATCTGGAAACAATCCAAATATCCATATACTGTGTCACAGATAAATAAAATGTGGTATAGCCATACAATGGATTACTACACAGCAATAAAAAAAAATGTGCTCTTGATACAGTGAACGATGGATGATTCTCAAAAACAATTATATTTATTCATATTACACATATAATCTGAAAATCATTCCTTATAGTCATTGTTATGTAGATAATATTTCTCAGTTTCAAATTCCTAAGTGAATAAAAGCAGACATCTCAAGTGAAAATCAGTTTTGTGATCCTCAACAGTTTGGGAATCCTTTCCTTCTTATCAAACTCTTTTTTTCTGACACTGCTCCTTTCCTCTGGACAAGATCCTTCTCCAGCAAGATATTCCCTTCCAAATATCTGCCTTTCTCTGTCCCCTATCAGCTTTACATTTCTATTCTTACCAAAACAAGTTTGGATATCCTTATTCGAATAATCCATCTTTAAAATCAAGTAGAGCTTCCCCATTTAAAGACAGTTTTTGCATGTAAGTGTAAATAACCCTCCCTTATAAATCTTGTTTGATTTGTGTGGGCTTACCCCTGTTGCTTCTTCTTGCCTCTATTATTCCTTTTTTCCCAATAATCATTAAAAATATTCTTTCTCAGTGCTAGTCACTGTTGTGCATACTAGAGATAAAAAGTAGAGTGAATTGGAAGAGCTGAAGGTCCACCTGGACTGGGAGAGACAAGGTAAATACCAGTAACCAAGGAGCTAGTAAGGGGTGTG
>PVKH010002659.1:0-26612 GCA_004027955.1 Chaetophractus vellerosus
CTCCAGGACATGGACTTTGGTATGGGAAGAAATTTATGCTTTGTGGCCTGGTAACTGTAAGCTTCTACCCCAAATAAATACCCTTTATAAAGACCGACCAATCTTTGGTATATTTCAAAAGGCACTCCTGTGGCTGACCAAAACAACCATAGAAAAGGAGTCTATTGTAGCACCATTGCCACTCAATTTTCTCATCAATCATACATTATATACTTTCTCATGTCCAAAAAGCCCCTAAGCTAACCCAGTCTCTCATCCCTACTCACCCTCTTAACCCTCTGTGGTGGTTTAAAGCTTTATGTACCCCAGTAAAATGTCCTTAAAGTTAATTCATTCTTGTGGGTGTGAACTTTTGATGTGGTCACTTCAGTTAAGGTGTAGCCCAGCCCAATCAGGATGGAAGTTAATCCTATTACTGGAATCCTTTATAAGCAGAATGAAATTCAGACAGATAAAGTCAGAGGAAGCAAGAGGCTGGACATAAAAAGAATCTACGAGACCAAGAGACACCACCATGTGCCTTGCCATGTGACAAAGAAGTCAAGGATCGCCAGGAGTCAGTCCCAGAATGCCACAGTCTTCAGGAAGAAAGCACTGCCTTGATGATGCCTTGATCTGGACTTTCTTTTAGCCTCAAAACTGTAAGATAATAAAGTCTATTGTTTAAGCCTACCCATTTCATGATATTTGATTGAGCAGCCTAGGAAACTAAAACACCTCCCACAGTGTCCTCCTGAATTCCTCTTTGGGACCAGCAAATTCCCTTTATACTTAGTTTATTCTTGGGACATTTTTTTCACCTCTTATTTTAAAGGCGGTCTGTTTGGATACCACTGCCCTGAAAATCTCTTGAGGGACAGATTTTCTGTTTGTTTACCTCATCCTTCACTCTGATCCTTCCCTACCTGAAAGGAAGCTAGATGGTTGCTCTTCTTGCTTCCCATTACCATAGCTCATATTCTTCCTCCCTCTTACAAAAATTCCCTGCTCCTTTAGCCACCTGCTAACTTAATATACTGCTCTGTCCCATTGCAATCATCTGCCAAATCTATGGTCACTCCCAATAGTTTGTTGACTATTTTAACCCCTGGTTCACAATTTTCCTTTGACCACACATCTATCATCATTCTCAGTGTCATCAGTATCCCTCTGATGAACCATGATTATTCAGTTCTACTACTTCCTCATCTCCATTGACTTCCTCTCTACCTCAGCTACCCAATCCCATGGTCCCACTTGTCACCAACAGAAGCTTCAATACTCTTGAAAACTCAGCTTCAGACCTCCCATTCTAGTGCCTCCCATTCATCCAATTCAGTCTCCCAAGGACCCACACTAACTTTTTCCTTCAGACATAGGGAAAACTGAAATCTGCCAACCCCTTTACTTTTTCATCTTCTATCAGACCCCTTCTGGCTCATTGTCCAGTGCATATACCCAAGTTCCAATATTTTATTCTCTGCCTTGCAAACATCCTCAATTCTCTTACTCCTTTCTCCTTCCATCCAACATATGGATAAGATGGTTTGCCCATGCCTACATTTAGACAGCTGAACATTCCTAAAGAAACATTATTCAATCCAGCTGACTTATTTCACTATAAATTCATGATTATAAATACTAGATAGATACTCACTACTACATGGCAATCCTACTGTGTTTCTCAAGTCACCTTACTTTTTAATCCACCAAAAACTATTTCATACTTATTTCATCCTCACTCTAGTAGGTATGTATCACCTTATTACTCTTTAAAATAAGAAAGTCAATGTTCTACTTAATATTCTCACTCCTAAACCTACTGGCATTTGTACCCATTCTTCCCTTCTTCCCTCTTCCTATCAAAGCCTAATTCTTCCTCTTGTGCTCAGGTTTCTACCCCTTCTCTCATCTTCTCAAGAGCTTCAATACTCTGATACATTTCTCCCCTGTTTTAGTTTCCTAGGCTGGTGAAGCAAATACCATGAAATAGTTAGGCTTAAGCAATAGGAATTTATTCGCTTACAGTTTTGAGTTTAAAAGAAAGTTCAGATCAAGGCATCATCAAGGTTAGGTTTTCTCCCTGAAGGCTGTGGCTTCTGGGACTACCTGCCAGTGAACTTTGGTCCTTAGTTTGTCACATGGTAAGGCACATGGTGGCAACTCTGGGTTCTACTGATGTTCAGCTTCTAGCTGCTCCATCTGTGGCTTTCTTGCTCATTTCTGAATTCATTGCATTTATAGAGGATTTCAGTAATAGGATTAAGATCCTTCCTGATTGAGGTGAATCACATTTTAACTGAAGTAGCCTCATCAAAAAATCCTACTTATAATGGATTCACATCCAGAGGAATGGATTAACTTTAAGAACATGTTTTTCTGGTTCTTTCCTCCAAAGCTAAATTCCTCAAAGAGGCATTACCTATGATGTCTATACTTTTTCACTTCCCATTCACTCTTCAACCAGCTTCAGTCTGGTTTCTGTCCCACATTTCTCCATTATTAGCATTTATCTCTCAGATACATTAATCAGAATTAACAACTTTATGCCTCTGCTGAGTTCAGTAGTCTACACAGTCTAAGTTTTCCCTCTACCACTCTTGACACCCCTTGTCAGTCTCCTTTGCATGCTCCTCCTTCCCCACACTAAATATATAATATTGGCAATTTAATACCCAGTTCTAGCCCAACTTCCCTTCTCACCTTAAGGGATCCTATGCATTCTAATTTACGCTATCTGTGTTTCTCTCCCAGAAATTTTCTCCAGCATGAATCTTTACTTTGAACCCCAGACTCACACATTCTGCTGCCTATTTAACATCCTTGCTTGTATTTCACACACCATTTCAAATGTCTGAAGCTAAACATTTGTTTGTCCCTACATGCTGTCTCACCACATTATTCTTCTCCATCTCAATAAACAGCCCCACTATGCAACCTCACACTCATTCTTGATTCTTTCTTTCTCACACTCATTTATCATACTCCTCACACAAAAATTCCTGTATTTTTTTGTCTTCAGTGTGTATCTTGAATTAGAGCATTTTCTCCATTTACACTGCCATTATTCTATTCATAGCCACCATTATCCCTCACCAGTTCTCTGCAAAAACCTGCAAAATCAATCAAGATAGATTATGTAATGCTACCACAACAAGCAATCATGAAATCTGAGTGACCAAGAAAGGAGAAATTTTATCTTGTAGTCAGGATTAATGCCTACCACAGTCTACCTCTCTAGTTATCAAATATTCCATTCACCCTCTTTCCCAATATCTGAATCATGTTCAAAGTCCAGCATCTCTGAGTGATGCATGATTGGCTCTAGTTCTAAATGTGGTTTCCCTTAAAATGGAGGCCATGAACTTAAAAACAAAACAAAATTTAAAAAGCTTTCTTTCCCACATGTACTCTGAATACAATTATGGAACATAGATATAACAACTGTAATAAACACTCCTATTCAAAGAATGGAAGAATAGGAAGGAGAAACACAGCAGACACTGTCCCATAGTAATTATGAAACTTACCGGGGAAGATAGATTGGGAAGGTCCCCAATCCTAAGGATGTAGAATGTTCTTTAATTAGAACAGTATCTTCACCTGGACAAGGATTCCTCAGTTCTTTGTATTCCATGACCTTGGTTTTGCCCTCTGTCGGGGTCTTCCTTTTCCATCATCCAACTTGGCCACTTCTAAAAAAGTCATTGGAGAAAATGGCCCCTATGAGTGCTGAACCTGTGCCCTATCTTTAGAGGTTTTAGAATCCAAGGACCATCTTATGTCTCAAACAGTCACAAACAGTTCAGGTCAGTCTCCTGGTTTCTTTAGCATACAACTCCCTTGAAAGGTTATTTTCTCATCTACTTGATTCCAGTTAGCTCTGTGTGCCATTTGCCATACCACACTTCTTTTCAAGACATACTTTCTCTCCCCTCCCCTTCCCTCTTTTCACTCTGTCTTTGTCTCTCTCTACTTTTCTAAAATTTTAGCTCCATGAGGTCAGCAACTCTTACTTTATTATTTACTACTGAATCCATATTACGAAGCTCAATTCTAGGGGTATAGTAGGTTCTCAGGAAATAATTGTCTAATGAATGAAAAAACAAATGATGATTCTTTTTACAGCTCCATTCTCCCCTTCCCTTAACTATTTAATACCTCTTTCTACTTATTTTTTCTTTATAATAATGGTTTCACCTGCTGACTCAAGGCTAAGTGACTCCTAGTCCTAGACTATTTCTCAATTCCTGAGTCGAGTACCCTTTGAACCTGACAAGATATAGAATTCTAGCTAATACTCTTCAATTGTTTTCCTAAAACATTAATATTAGCCTTCCCTGATCCTAGAGCAGTGATTGTCATATTTGGCTACACACTAGAATTAGCTGAATTGCTTTTAAAAATCAGGACACACTAGCCATAATCCAAAACAATTAAATTAGAGTCTCTGGGGGTGGGACCTGGGCATCATTATTTTCCATAGCTTCCCAGTTTATCCCCTTGTGTAGCCATGATAGATAAACACTGTTTCAGAGTGAACTTTCTCTCCATATCCTTCTTTCCTCCTGACTCTGAACCCTAATGCTGATTGCTCAATGTGTGGATCCACTCTCATTCCAAACAGCAAATTAACAAGTATTGAAGTCCCTAAGTATTCACATCTGTGACTAATTTTACTTCCTCCTCATTCTTCTTCCCCTCCCAGCTGCATCCTTCCCTCTCTATTCAAGACACTAAATTCTTGATTTTAACAATTGCACTTTAAATTACCTTCCAGATTTGATCCCATGTGCTTGTCCTCCCTTAATCTCAAAGTTTAAGAAATTTTCAATAACTTAATTGTCTCTCTTTTACGTGTCCTGTCCTCTAGTCTATCTTCATTCTTGCATTCTTGACTCCAAATGCTAATCATCACATTCCCCTGAGTTCCCTTACTAAATATGATAATCAAAAATTGAGATGTGCACTGAGTAGAAAAATGATACAGAGGAGGGAGTGCTTGAATAGATCCCTAAATTCACTGGGAACCGGAAAATAGAAATTACAGAATTAAACTGAACATGTGGAAGAATGATGTAACAGGTACTTGAAATAAAAATACAGCATACTGTTTTGGAAAGTAATGTTCTTACTTCCCTTAAAAAAGAAGTTGGTGGCACCCCATCCAATAAGATGCTAGAAATTTCTTCACCTAAAGCTGCACACAACCAAGGTGCAATATCAAGCACTTATTCCCTCTCTGCTCTCCTGAAGTTCAGGATGGGAAGTTAAAAATAGAGTCAGGTAGGTAGATAAAGAGATCATATATATGGATAAATGAAAAACCCTACTTAATACATAGACTTGGAAATTTAAAAAGGATAAGCAGCATTAGTAAAATCAATGAAGTTAAAGGGAACAATTTTACTCACAAAATTTTTCCAAATGTACTGTCTTAAATAATTTGAAGACACATAATTGAAACACATTGCTGCCATACTAATTCATACAAACACTCAACATTTTCAATCATTCTGCAATAAACTATCAAATAGAAACCTAATTAGCTCCACAGACTCTTTTCATCTCAGTACCTTCATCACTTTATTTTTCTAATCACTTTTCTAAATGTCCTCTTCAGGCTCTTTCCCATTGTACTATTTTATACTCTGGGATCCACATTTTGTAGGCCTCCAAAATCTTCTCATTATTTTAGAGACTGCATTTCTAATGCTGTCTTTGATTTCTAATAATATCTTTATTTTAAACTCCTTATTGTATTGGTCGGGTTCGCATATGCAATCATAAAGCACAAATCCCTGGAACATTCTATAAACGCCAATGAAGAAGGGGTTAATGATTTTCAGCTACATTTCTTACTGGTGAATATGCCACAGATGAACATTTTCAAAATGAATATGAACGGTTTTAGATGAGTGCTTCTTAAATGTCACTGTGTATTAGTCATGCAAGGATCATTAAGGGGTATGAGAGGTAGATTTGCACAATTCATCTGAGACATAGATTCTTGCTGTAGTCTGTGACTTTCAGAGTTTCCAAGTTAGACTCTGGTGGTAATGATTATTAATGTAACTGAAGAATTAAATGGTTCATTTTTCTCCATATGCAAAAATATTTACAAAATATTCAGAAATAAAAGAAGTGGTTATCTGCATGAATCCTTGAGCTGGAAAAGAATGCAAGGTAAATTTTTAAATAAATTGATGCAATGGAAAATAGTTTATACTGAAATTTAGCAATATATCAAAGTGCTTATATTTAGTAGGCCAGAAACCCATTCTTGCTCATGAAACACCTTAGTGCTTTAAGGAAGCATGAAACATCAAGTGTGTCTAATGTTTAAATGCCAGTAAATAACTATAGATTTTCTTCCTTTTGGATACTTATGTCAGATATCAATAGCTGGCATGTTAGTAGATAAGTATAGTAAACATTGTGATGACATCTGGTACCTCATGAAATGTTTATATGACAAACGAGAAACTTTCACAATTTCTCTATCAAACACGGTGGGTGACAAATCATTGATTTTGTCAGGATATAAAATTGTTTGAAGAAGTCTTGAGACTGATCATCAAAGAACAGTTCCTTTGAAATCTACCTGATTGCCCCAAACAGCCATCTGCCATAGGCAATGTTCAGTTGTAGAAAGAGGCTGTGAGGTTGGACAAGTGGTCTGAGTAAAGCCCTAGGCTATTCTATGAAATAATCCCTTTTCTCAGTCCCAAATCTCATATACCCATTTACTTTCATTCTGAGCAAATCATTTAACTTCAGTTCCTTCATCCATAACGTAAGTAGCAACTGTCTCATGGGATGATAATACTGCTTAAGACTTTTAATAAGGTTCTTTGAAGAGAACTAATATGGTTTGCTTGTAATTATAATATAGCAATTTGAATTTAAAGAAATTTTTCTCCTGAGTAATTCCAGTTGCTGAGTACTCTTTGTCAGTGTAGTAAATTATTCTGTAACTAGGTAAAGCAAACCGGCAAAGTGTGAAGAGTTGCTATCAGCATCATACATAACTTTGCACAAAGAATAAGCTATCTCTATAAAATAGCAAAGTTTTTTATCTGGTTGAAATATGACTAAGGTAGCAAATAAAAGTGATTTTAAGCCTCATTGTTAAACAATGAGTTCTTAAATTGAGTTGAAATCCCCATGCAAGAAAAAGAATTCAATAGTGACTATTGTTATTACTATTATGTTCCCAGAATCCAAAGCTTTATATTAAAGGCTATAATTAAATTTCAAAAAATTAAATCATATCATAAACAAAACTTCTTTTTCTCTCAGTAGAATAAGAATGATTTTCATTTCCTGACAAAAATATTTCTCTAAGAAAGGGCTTTCTTATCTACCTAACTCTATTCATTTCTCTCCTGTGTATAATCAAGTAAAAAGTCTCCCAAGGCAACTCAAATGATTAAATAAGCCTGTCCTACATATCACAACCTCATTAAATGAAATAGAGGTAGCAGGGTATACATGCATCATAAACATACGCCAAACAGGAAGGGAAAACTATGTCTTCCCTACTATGTCAGACACGTTTTCACTAAATAATATGTTCCATTCCCATTCCCATTATTGTTAAGTCCTGTATTAGTATTATGTATTAAGATGGTCAGGTTCAAGGATATTGAATGACTGGTCCAATAATACTTAGCAAGTCAGTGACAAAATGATTAAAAATACACACACATTTAGGATCAGCCCTGTGATTGGTACTGTGGGGGTGCAAAGTAAATATAAATGTGACTTCCCAGCCTCCTTTGTCCCAGTCAATTCACTCTCCATACTGCTAACAGGATGCTTCATCCAAACGGGCAAATCACATCGTTACCCCTGCTGAAGACCATTTATAGGTCTCCTGGGATCATCAGCATGAAGCCTAAATGTCTAGCATCATCCATACAATATTTCAGGCTTTGTCTTCCCTATAAATGCCTCTCCTGGCTTATTCCTATCATGTACACTTCATGTTCTCTCCCATCTTTCCCTGATGTACATATCAGCTTACAGGACAACACCCACACTTCCTATGATGTCTTCACCTACGCATTCTTCACTATGCACAAAAATTCCTCAGAAATAAACCCTCACATCTATGGACAACTGATTTTTTGGGGAAAGGTAGTCTCTTCAACAAACGGTGCTGGGAAACTGTGTATCTGTACGTAAAAGAATGAAGATGGACCCCTACATCATACCATATGTAAAAATTAATTTTAAATTGATCAAAGATCTTAATATAAGAACTAGAGCTATAAAACTCCTAGAAGAAAAAAGGGAATCATCTTCAGGACCTGCTGTTAGGTAATGGTTTCTTAGACTTTACACCAAAAGCATGCACAATAAAAGGAAAAATAGATAAATGGGATCCCATCAAAATTTATAGCTTTTGTTCATCAAAAGACTTCATCATGAAAGTAAAAAAGACAACCTACAGAAAGGGGAAAAATACTTGGAAACCACACATTGGATAGGTCTAATAGCCAGTATATATAAAGAAATCCTACAATTCAACAACAAAAAGGCAAACAACCCAATTTTAAAAATGGGCAAAAGATTAAATAGACAATTCTCCACAGATAAATGAATGGCCAAAAAGCACATAACAAGATGCTCTTAACATCATTAGCCATTAGGGAAATACACAGAAAACCACAATGAGATACCATTTAATATCCACTAGAATGGCTACTACCTAAACATTGCAAAATAAGTGAGGGAGAGGATGTGGAGAAAGAGGAACACTGGTTCATTGTTGGTGGAAACGTAAAATGCTTCAGCTGCTAGGGAAAACATTTATTGGTTTTCAGAAAGTTAAGTATAGACTTACTATATGATAGAACAATCCCACTCCTAGGTACATACCCAGAATTGAAAACAGAGACTGAACAGATATATGCACACTGATGTTCATAACAGCATTACTCACAATTGCCAAAATATGGAATAAAAAAAATGGATGAACAAAATGTGCTATAAACCTACAATGGAATATTATTCATCCATAAAAAGGAATGAAGTTCTGATACATACAACAACATGGATAAACTTTGAAGACATCATGTTGAGTGAAATAAGCCAGACACAAAAGGACAAATATTGTGTGACTTCACTGATATGAAAAAATTAGAATAAGAAAATTCACAGATTCAGAAATTAGAATACATTTTACCAAGGGCTTGAGCGGGGGTGGGGAATGGGGAATTAAAGCTTAATTGGTACAGATCTTCTGTTTTGGGGTGATGGAATAGTTTTGTAATAGATGGTGCTGATGGTAACAAAACATTGTGAATGTAATCAACACCACTGGATTATATCTGAATGCAGTTAAAAGGGGAAATTATAGGCTGTATATATGTCACTAGAATAAGAATTTTTAAAAATATAGGACTGAACAACACAGTGAGCCCTAATGTAAACTATTGACTATAGTTAACAGTATAATTATAATGTTTCAATGGTAACAAAGGTGCCCCACTAATGCAAAGTATTAATAATAGAGAAAACAGAGGGGGGGGGTAGTACATGAGAATTCTGTATTTTCTGCTTGATTTTTCTGTAAACCTACAACTTCTCTATTAAAATATATATAAATAAAAATAGTTATGTTACATCATTAATATAATACTAATAAGTCAAAGAAGAAAATATCATCATATTAAGAGTTCCCAGAATATTATTTAATAAAATTGAAGGCTGTTAAAAGATATATGACCAACTAATAGGATGCATCATGCTTAGGGGAAAATGAAGTTGTTTTCATTGAAGCTGGGAACAAGAACAGAATGGCTACCAGAAACAGAAAAGTCACCATTTTTCTGTAAATTCCAGTGAATGAAATAAGGTGTGCCTCCCCATAGGGAAAAAAAGGAAATAATGAATATTATATATTGTAAAAAAAAGACACTATATCATTATTTGAAAGTAATATGCTCCTCTACTTAGGAAATTTAAGAAAATTCAATTCCAAATGCCTTAAAATAAATAAAAGAATTAAGTGAGGAGGCTGGGTACAAAACTTTAAAAAATATATAAAAATTAATTTGTTTTACATAAAACAATAACCAGTTAAAATATAAAAAGGTAAATATCCCATTTTCAATAAAAACAATAGATAAAATATCTATAAGTAACATTTAAGATGATGAAAATGTGGCTTATGAAAGTATTGATTATGAAACATGTAACTTTAGCTAAAAAGAATGTAAGGCCACTAGCTCTTGCCATATAAGCTATCAAGCAAATGACCTGGATTTCCTCAGCATCTGTGTAAGACCCATACATAACTAGAATCACCCACCTTTTCAGCTTTACTTTAGGCTTTGGACTAATTTTGCTTCTAGTCAGTGACATTTTTAAGATCTCCAGCCTAGCAGTAGTCATCTCTATAATCAGAATAAGTGCTTGTGATTGTCACCATTATTTTCCTACTGGGATGCACTGCTTTATGATACTAATCATGTATTTTCAAAAATGTAATGTTTTCTACTTCTTGATCCCTTTCTTTTTAGCATGTATTCATTATTTTGGATAGTATAGCAGAAGGAAATCCCTAGGGCCATAAAATCAGACCTAAATAAGTATTTGAACCTCTGAAAATATTTCCAGGAATTCTGATTAAGATCTTTGGAACACCAGATGCGGAGGGATAGTTCTAAGGTCTCTTTCTCTGAGATCTCTTCCTCCACCAAGAACATTATGTGGATGGACAAACTTTGCACATTTGTGAGAAAAAGGAAAAGCAGGCAAAAAAAATTCAAATACAGATCAAAATGGCTGGAGACCTGAATCCTAATCCAACTTGCCTGCGGATCAATATCACACCTAGTAGTTGTATAGTACTGGGGAGTTAGCAAAGCATCTTAATCCTCACAGCCCTGTAAAGCTACAGGTAGGCAGGGCAGGTGCTACTCTCTCCGTTTGCTGCAGAAAAGGAAATCTAGCTTCCTAAATATTAAAATTCTTTCCTGACATCACAAAACCAGTGAGTGGCAAAACCCAAGTTTAAACTCAGGTCCCCTCACACCAAATCCAGAGTTCTTTTCACTATGTTACTAGCCCTGGACTGACCATCTCACTTCTCTGAGGACTCAATTTCTTCATCTCTACCATACACAACCACTAAAGTTCCCTTACGGTCTGAATTCTGTGCTTTTAATAGAAGTTACAAGAGAAAACTTTCAAAGTAAATTAGAAAGTATATTATGAATGGAGATTTATATCCTATGTCAAGTCAGTCAAAAAATGTCATTACATTTTTGAAATCTCATATATATTATTTGTTTGCTAAAAGCTGCCAAGGCAATATGCCAGAAATGGGTTAGCTTTTACAGTGGGGATTTATTAATTATAAGCTTGCAATTCTGAGGCTGTGCAAGCGTCCAAATCAAGGTATCATCAGGAAATGCTTACTGCCCAAGCTACAGCTGTGGGCGATCAAGCACAGGGCAGCATCTGCACATCTCTGCCTTCGACTCCAGGCTCCATTGCTTTCAGCTTCTGGCTTTCTATCTCCTGGTTTCCATTGATTTCAGCTTCTTGCTCTTGCAGCTTTTTATCTCAGCTTCTGTGGATTCCTCTGTTTCTGCAGCCTTCTTTCCTCATATATATTTATCCTGTTTATAAAGGACTACAGTAAGAGGATTAAGACCAAACCTGGGTCACAGCCCACTGAAATGATCTAATCAAAAAGGAAGTTTCCACCTACAATAGGTTTACACCCACAGGAATGGATTAACTTAAGAACATAATTTTCTGGAGTCCACAAAAGACTCAAACTACCACACATTCCTTCTTCTTAATTTTTGATATCATCAGCCTAATCCAAATCCTCTCATTTCAAATTTATGTTACAACCCAAAGTCTAATAATTTCAAATTTATGCTACAAAAATCTAGCTTGTTTTACTGACAAACTAACAGTATAGTGCAGATGGTACAAGTCATCACAACAATTGTCTGCTCAAATATGTTTTAAGATTTCACCAGATTCTTAATCTCATCTTTTCTCTATATATTTCTCTATGATCTGGTCCCAACATATTTATCTAATTTTATTTCCCAAGTTGCACAGTCTTCTCTTATTAGACTAGTATCCTTACCAACCAAAGAATACAGAGTTTAAGCCCATGATTGTGTCTTTGGTCAGTGTTCTCTTAACTGGAATTATTTCCATGATTTTCCATATCTTCCAATGCTATGATTCCTTCAAGACTCTGCTCAGTTTTTGTACTCACCGTGAAACCTCTGACTTCTACAAAACTATTAAAATATCTCTGGTGAGCTTCTCCTCTAAAAACCTCAAAATGCCCAGAGAACTCATGGTCTCTTTTGGAAGGTCCTGATTGTATTTATTACAAAGTAGATATTTTTCCAAATGGCACAGAGAATTGTTCATACCTACCTATGTTCACAGGTAAAGAGAGAGCTAGTTCTTTTGTATTCAATATGCTACTACATTATCACCAGCCCCTGAACTCTCAATAAAACATTCATTCAGCAAATGATGAGCTATATTCTCAAATTATTTCATAGAAATCCTATTACTTTATGCCACTTGGGGGTAACTTCCTTGAATTTCATTGAGAAATATTTCCTCAAGCACAGTCCTTAAAAGGAAAACTAACCAAGTTGATTAACCAATTTTCTCATGTATTGCTATAGTCTAATATACATAACTATTTTAATATATCATTTTAGTATAAAATTATAAACTAAAAGTAAGAAATATTAAGGTAATATGAAAATTATGCAGAAAAAATTTTAAAGTAGAGATTCTGAAGTTCTTTAATATTGCCATTTTATGAGAAATATATAATATCCAAAATATTCCGTTAGGTGAGGCATGAAATATACCTTATGGTTTTTGGAAAAACTTAACTTTATACATTCCTTAAGGCTTAAATCTGAGTAACTCAATTGGGAAAAAGAGCCAGTTGAATTTAATGAAATATTCTTGCCTGAATAATTTTCTGCTGTCTGTTGTATTCATAGACCATATCCTTTTAAATTTTTTTAACTAGGTAGAAGATGAGTATGCTGTATGTGAAACAAACCAAAGAATCTGTGGATGTGTGACGAATGAAGTTCATTTTGAAGATGATAAGTATAATAATTACTGTGATGCATAATAGTTGAGGACTTTTTGGGGGGAGGGATTTTTTCTGGCGGGGGGGAGGATGTGGTTGATGGAGCACTGGCTTTGAGCTTAGAAGATGCAAGTTCTAGGACAGATCCTGACAACATAATTGCTGTGTGAACTTGTTTGAAGAATCAGTTTTCACATCTTGAAATGACCCCCATAAGAACTTCCATTCTCTCACATGGTAAGATGTAAGATATAAGTATTATAGGTAATAATGTATATGAAAACATTTTGTATACTGTAAAGAAATATACAATTTTTCAAAACTATATTCTGCTTGCTTATGATTAGAAAAATAATACATCAAAGAAAATAATGCAAAACTGTATAAAACTTAAAAATATATTGTTTTCATGATAAATTTGGGAAGAGGAAATGGTAAAGGAAAAGATCAGGAATAAAGGTAATCTTGGAAGATAACTCTCCTCACTACAATCCCCATTCCCTATAAACTAACCCTGCCTTTCCCACTAATCTCAATCTCCCTCTGCTATCCTTCTATACTGTGCCCTCCAGCCAAGTTCAATGATTTTAATGTCAAGGCATTATTTACATTAGCAATGTTTTCTTTAGGTTTATATATGTCATTTTTGCTTTTATTTCTCTTTTATATCTGTTTATCTGTGAATATTTTGAATGCTCCCTCATTTTTGAATGCCAGCTTTGATGGATACAGAATTCTTGGCTAGCAGGTTTCTTTTTTCTTTTAGTACCTTAACTATGTCATACCACTGCCTTCTTGCCTCCATGGTTTCTGATGAGAACTCAACACTTAATTTTGTCGAGCTTCCCTTGTATGTTACGCATCTGTTTTCTCTTGCTGCTTTCAGGAGTCTCTTTCTCTTAAGCATTGACAATTTGGTAAGTATATGTCTTGGGGTAAGCCTATTAGGATTTATACTGTTTAGAGTGTGCTGTGCTTCCTGGACATGTATGTCCATGTCCCTCAAAAGAGTTGGGAAATCTTCAGCCATTATTTCTTCCAGCACTCCTTCTGCCCCATTTCCCCTCTCTTCTCCCTCTGGAATGCTTAAGCTGTGTATGTTTGTGCTTTTCATGTTGTCATTCAGTTCCCTGAGTCCCTGCTGAATTTTTTCTCTCTTTTTCACTATCTGTTTTACTATCTGCCTGATTTAGAGGTACTATCTTCAACATCACTAATTCTTTCCTCTGCCTTTTCTAATCTGCTGTCATGTGCTTCCAGCATATTTTTTATTTCTTGCATTGTGCCATTCATCACCATCAGATGTGTTATAGTTTTATGTATGTTTACGATTTCTTCAGTATGTTCCCCAAGTGTCTTCTTACTATCCTTTATCTCTTCCTTCACTTCATTCAGTTGATTCATGATATTTGTCTAGACATCCTTGATTAGTTGTTCCACATTCGGCATCTCCTGCTATTTTTTACTTTGTTCATTAGACTAGGCCATGTCTTCCTGTTTCTTAGTATGGCTTGTAATTTTTTGCTGGTGTCTAGGCATCTGCTTATCTTGATGGGCTTATTCAGATGGTTAGCTTTTATTTCTACTCTAGGGTTTGTTTGTTTTTTGCATGTGTGGTAAGGTTACTTTTTGACACTTGGTTACACTTATTCTATATCCTTGCAATTTCTGTGTTCCCTTGAAAAAATATTGGACCATAGAAAAGGAAATAGAGAAGAGAAAAGGAATAATAGAAATTTAAAAATATGTACAAAAGGAACCATAAAAGAGCCAGGAAAATAAATGAGTAATAAAGAAAAAAATCATAAAAATATACAAAGGAATCATAATTTAAAAGGTGGAATAAAAAATGAAACAAGAAAAAAATAGAATAAAAGAACAGAAAGATGAGAAGAAAAGAAGAAGAAAAAATTAAGACCAAACAAGAAAAGGTGGAATGAAGGAAAAACAATGGAAGATGGAAAAATGAAAGAGAGAAAAGAAATAAAGAAACTAAGGAGGAAAAAAATCAGGAAAAGAAAAAAAAAAGGAAACAAAGAAAGAGAAAAGACAACAAACAAACAAACAACAAAAAAAAAAAAACACCCAAGAAAAACAGTCTTCCCTCTTAAGCCCCTAGAAACTGTCTCAGGCTGCCAGTGCTCATCAATCAATCACCCTGTGGCCTGCTCTCCACAGGTAAGGTACCCAGTTTTAGCAAATAAAATAAAGAATAAAAAATGATAAAAAATAAAAAATAACAGACTGAAAAACCTAAGACAAAAAAATTTCTCAGTCCATAAGTCCCTGTTATAAGGTGTGAGCTGGATCCCTTCTCTTAGGAGTACTGGGAATTGAACCAGGGACCTAGTATATGTGAGGTAGGTGATCCTACACTGAGGTCCACCCACTCTATAGGTTTGGCAGGCTTCTGGAAGCTTACCTGGCTCTCCACACCCCTTTTCCTTCAGGCAAGTTGGGCTTCTAACTATTTGCCAGCTCTCTCTCCTGGCTTCCTTCTCTCCTGGTCTGGTTAGGTATCTGACTCCACCTGCCTCCTCATTGACTTAGTTCCACTCTCTCCCATTGCAGCTGGGCAGGACAGCCTGCCTGATCACTGGGGCCACCTTGGCACTGGCTGGGGTCTTTTTGAAGATTCAAAGGGGGCTCACCTGGCCAATCTCACTGAAGAGAAACCACTTGCTGCCCTCCGCCAGATGCCTCTTCCTGCCAGCGAGGAGAATATGCTTCCCCACTTGGTTGGCTGCAGCGAGCCAGGGGTTTTACCGAGGCTAATCACCTTGGGGGTGGGGTATAAGTGCCATTACCAGCCACAGGGGTGAGTAACTCATGGTTTTCATTTGGCCTCTTTGTCTCTCTGTCTCTCTCCCTCTTGGATGATGTGCAGCACTCTCCTGGTCTGCAGTTCCCCAAAGCAGCTCCCTCAGATAGCTTTTTGCCTTTTCTCCTTTATTTTTGTGAAAGAGTTGAGCCCTGCCTGCCTATTTCGATGCCATCTTCCTAGAAGTCTCCAGCCAAGTTCAAACACCATTCTTTGAACAGATCTGACTTCTCCATGTTTCACACAGAAGTTTGATTTTTCTCTACCTGGAATGAACTTCATACCCCTTAGTACTTGATGAGTTCCTGATCATCCTTCAAGATCCATTTCAAGAGTTCTTTGTGGAACTCCTGCCTGGCCTCTCTTATTTCACCACTCCACGTGCCTTATTTTACTCTTTTCCTTGTTCATGTTTCTGTTATGGCTCTGGAAACATAGCCTTGTAAATTATCTGCTCATAGGTCTAACTCCACCATTAGATTCTCGGAGAAGAACTGCTTTTAATGCATCTTTGGATTGTCAGGGCTTTGCTCAGTTTATTGAGTTGAGTGGATTCTCAATAATTGTTTATATAACACATAAATGAATATGGTCTAAGCTGGATAAAAAGCCACAAAATGAGTATATGGAGACAACTTAAAGACTTGAACTGGGTTTTGAAAGGTAGGAAATAATGTTACAGTGATTTTAATCAAGTGGTTTACCTTATCATGTTTTAATTTATTAATTTTAATCAAGTTTAGAAGTTTCACATTAAAAATTTTTTAACATGTCTGAATTTCATAAAGTAGACAGGAAAGGGAAAGGCAGACAGGGAATTCCAAGTCAGAGAATAGCAGAGGGTGCTTCTGTCTGCAGGGTTGTGGAGGCTTCATCTTATATATCCACAGTCAGAAAATATCAGTGACTAGTTCACTAAAAACTACTTTGTGCAAAAGTGATTGTTTATAAAAGTTTGCCATCAGTTTGGATATTTATGATTAAAATCAGGAGTTAGAAAAATACAATGTTAAAGATAACATCAATGAAAAAACGATTGTGCTCAAGGGCAAGTCAAGAAGAAACAAATAGACTCTGAAGAGAAAGAGCATAATAGTGGTTTCCTCTTGGATTCAGAGCAAAAGAAAAAAAATTATCCTTAGCTTGAATGATATATAATTCTGTTTTTCATGCTTTCAGAAACACTTTAAAGTGTTTTTATGGTTCTAGATTCTAGATACAAAGAAATAATATATTTATGTTATATTATATTTCAATATATAACATGTTTGTGCAATTCCCTAGAATATCTGAAGTGTGTGCAATATTTATTCTTCAGATAAATCAGCCTGTTCAGAAAACTATTAGAGAAATTCAAGAGTTGGTAGTTATTATTTCTACTGAAACTTGCTTAAAATATTGCTTGGCTAATACTTTATTTTGTGCCTATTACACTAATCAAATTATTGCTTATTTTTCATATTGAAAACATGAGTTACATAAAATATTCACTTATTGTTAAAAATTAATGGATTCTAAGTAACATTTAATTTGAAGTTCTAAAATTAAATTACACACAGAAGGAATACATTCAATAATTAAAGAAACATTTTTAAAGTAATTGCATTACTCTAGTTCTCCAGAGCATAGCACAGACTCATTTCTATAATCTAAGATCCCCCCCTTTGTTTTATCTTACTTTGCCACATGCAATTTAAGACTGCCACCAATCCAAAACCAATTGAATTTTCTGCACAATACTGCATAATGATAAAGATGTGGAAAACAAAGTTATTGACTTTGGAAATAATACAGGAAGGTACATATACTCATATCACCTCATTTTAGCTAGTGTTAGCATAACCCAGTTTACCTAACCCTTGCCTCACTGAATCTGAGGAGCTTGGCAAGAGTCTACCACAAGATGCTATGGTTCTTAGGCTAAAAATGAGAATTAAGGATAATTAATGAATCATGTTCTCTTCTATTGGATGTGCAAAATACAACTTAATTATCTTAGGATATCATTTAAAAATAGTTCCAATATTGTTTTTGCAATTTAATGTTAAGCCATTTGCATTATAAATGTGTCAGTATTGCCAAGTTCACCTTATTTACTTCATGGAAACACTAAAGAACCATATTACATTTTTACTATTTCAAAATTTATTATTAGGTGCTAAACACCATGTCTGACTCTCCTCCATTTGTCCTCCATATATGCTCTCCACCCTTCTCCATTATGCTCCATGCCCAGGAGGCTGACCTCAATGCCTTGCCTTCTGGTTTCTGATTGGGTTTAGCCAATGAAAGGCATCAGTAGCATATCAGAGAATAAAAGGAAATAAAGGTAGGAGTATTTATTCCCCTAGCAGGTTAGCAATGGCTACAATCCTTTACCTAAAACCACAGCTCCTGTCTGGTCCTTTCTCTCCTTCAGCTACTAGTGATTCTAGTAACCACTTGTAGAATTTTGAGATTGTTTTTTAATCCCCCAAAAGAGAGATTATATTTGTAAACTGGTCTGTTCCTTTGAGTGTGATGCCCTTTGTATTAGATTTGGTGAGGGGCCTTTGTTTAAGTTTACTTAATAAAATCAATTTAAGGCTTCTGGTTGGGCTATGTTAGTAAGCTGTAGCTTGGATTGAGACCTTGCTCCCTTTGGGCTGATAAAAATGAACACTCACAGGAGAAGACACAAAAGAGGAAATAACTTGGTCATTTTGGTCCTGCCAAGTGACAAAAAGAAGGCTCAAACAGCTAAAGCCCCAGAAAGAGCTGAGCCATTTGCCTGATGTTTGCAGCTAAAGAGAGCAGAGCCATGAGCAGCTGAGAAGGCCTGGAAAGAAATGAGCCCCATGCCCACCTACAGCTGAGATTGGAAGAAGCTGGGCTCACGGAGCCTTAAGAGGAAGAAGGGAGGCCGGCTGTATAGCCCAGTTGGTAGGGCGCCAGTTTACCACATGGGAGACCCCGGGTTCGGTCCCCGGGGCCCCTTCTAACGGGCGGACTGCCTGGAGAAAGCAAGCCAACGTGGGCGGGACACGCCGCCACAGGCAAAGGCAAGCCCCCCGCGGGTGGGCAAAAAGACAAGCCCCCTCGGGCAAAACTGACTCAGCGGGTCGCCCCAGCGGGAGGAGACAAGCAGACACAGCAGAACGCAGAGAAAAAAAATGAACACAGCAAGAACAAGCAGAAAGGGGGAGATGTATAATAAATTTAAAAATAAATCTTAAAAAGAGGAAGAAGGAAGGAGAGACCAGGTAGGATGGCCCACCATCTTGCTTCAACATGTGGCAGCTGACTTTGGTGAGAAAGTACCTCTTATGGTACCTTGAGTTGGACTCTTTAGGGCCTTGTAACTGAAAACTTTTACCCCAAATAAATACCTTCTATAAAAGCCAACAGATTTCTGGTACTTTGCATCAGCACCCTTTCGGGTGACTAATACACCACTCCTTCCTCTCATATCTGCAAATCCATAGCTCCCCATAGTTTTAACCTCAGGGTGCTTTTCAATGCCTTGTTTTACCTTAAATCTGCCCACAGTATTATAAAAAGCCTTTTCATTAAATTCAGAGTAGAGTATGCCATTTGTTTCCTGCCAGGACCCTAAGTGACATAAGTAATAAAGCAAAATACTCTTTTTAATAGCTTTCTTCCTGCTAAACTTGAGTTATTCCTTTATCTGCTCTTTCAGCTTATTAGAGAGCAAAATTATTTTGAGAGGAAACTATATCCTTCTTAAACATAAGGTGTGGAGCAAATTGCTATGAAGGTGCAACACAGATTCAGGGCACAATGTAAACTTTCAGCAAATAATCCCTTTATTACGTGCATAGAATAGAGTCCAGGAAAGGCAATTAATCTCCTTGTCATTTACTCAGCACAAAGAATCCAAAAGAGCAGGGAAAGAGGTTCCAACACAGCAGGTCTCCCTGAGTAGCTGAAAACTGCTCTGGGTAGATAGAGGGCAGCTCCCCATGCCCCACTTCAGACGGGAGAAGAGAGACCAATCTATGTAATCTGAGTGTGGTTTTTATCCACCTCAGGGGCAGGGGGCCCTGCCACTGAGAATTCCTGTTGAGATAAGCATCTGGGACTTCTTGCTCCTGGTTTCCAGGTTTACATTCAGGCCAGGTCATTTCATTAGATTTAATATCTCCCCCACTTTGTGGAACAGCACATAATAGAAAAGAAGGTAGGGTAGCAGAAGGCCAGTGTTTTAGTTTGCTTTGCTGCTGAAAGTAGATACCATAAAATGTGTTGGCTTTAACTATGGGGATTTATTAGCTTACAAGCTTACAGGTTTGAAGCCATGAAAATATCCTAATCTGGGCATCATCAAATGATGCTTTCTTCCTGAAAACCGGCTGCTGGCTATCCTGGACTCTGTCACATGGCAAGGCACACGGCAGATTCTCCCTTCTCTTCCAGGTGTTGCTTTCAGCTCCTTGCTTCCATGAATTTCTCTTTTATTTGAATTTCATTCTCTTGAAAAGGACTCCAGTAAGAGGATTCAGACCCACCCTGAATGAGGTGGGACACATCTTAAGTTAAGATCCTACTCACCAAAACTCCTACTTAAAATGAGTCCACACCCACAGGAAGAATTCACTTTAAGAACATACTTTTCTGGGATACATATAGCTTCAAACTATCACAGCCAGAAAGGATGGCCACTTAGCACGTGTTTGTGACTTACCCAGAAAAAGAGGTGAGGGTAAGTGAGGTCTGGGCAATGGCCACTTAACAGGCATCGGTGATTTCCCTAACATAAGGCACTATGGATTCAATTTTTTTTGATACTCAAGTGGTCCCCTGATTCCTAGAGATGAGTGTAATGTGCATTTATTAGGCAATCAGCAAATGGTTGTTGGTTTCAAACACTGAAATCTAACCTAAGTAATTTCTCTAAGTGATTCTTTTATGATCCCAATTACCTCACTAATGTTACCTGGATACAAAAAAAAAAAGAAATCTTAGCAAAAAAAAAATTGTATTGTCAATCAAATAGAAAAGAGCACATAGTTTCAAAAGCATAAGCATCTGAAATTTCTAGTACCACCTCTGTGTATAGCCAGTGAAACGGAATAAGGCAGCTATAGAGAGAAGATATTATAGTTTTTAATCAAATGCAAAGATAACTAACTGCATATGTATACTAGTTGACAGAATTTAGCTTAAAGCAGGGGTTCTTAACAAGGGGTCCATGAGCTTGAACTGAAATTCAAAAAAATATTATTCTCGTGGGTATGTGTTGGTGCAGGTGTGATATATTTATTAAATAATACACAGTATAGTGTGGACTTAGTAAGGTGTCTGTGGTTTTCACCTGACTGACAAAGGGGTCCATGGAACAAAAAAAGGGTTAAGAACCCCTGATTTAAAGTGAGAATTCACTGTGTATGTGTTTTTAAGAGAATTTCTAAAAAAACAGGTGGGTGTAAATAAAATGTAGTATTTCCATCTCATGAATTTGCCTTACAATTACAAAATTACATTTGGCATCTTCTAATATTTTAGCAATTACTACCTAAATTGGAAGAGAAAATAATACATAAATAATTTCACATTTTCCAGTAGAATTTTTTCTTTGACAACTAAGTTATTCTACAGCAGAGTCCAATAAACATTGAATTGTTCTTCTTTATTATTCTTACCAACAAATTCATGAAAAGTTATTTGCACAACTTGAAAAAAAGTTTTAGAAATTGAATGTTGCAGAACTTTATTCAACTTTTCATTTTGTAAATCAAAGTAATAGAGCACCCACAGCTCTGACAAATGAAGATTAAGTACCCTGTTTGTGTTGATTAGTTCACTCCCTTTCATGAGCCGCAGTCCTACCAGAAGTAAGAAGGACCCCATTCCAGGTCAAAAGATGGACCCTCAAGTCCAGAACAAGCTAATCTGCCCAACTTGCCTCACTGAGAAGCTGAGAGACAAAAGGGTCAGTAAAGTCTAGGCTATCAGGAAATGTGTTACCCCAAACATTGAAGAGAAAAACACAGACATAAACCATCTGGGGTTATGGAGAAAGTTCATAACCTGCTCTGTGATCAGAAGTTACACTTAATAGCTTGCTGGTAAAATATTCAAGCCAAGCCTGAGAAAAGTTAAGGGACCTTCTCTCTCCTCCGCACCTTGGAAAATGTGATGTTCCAGCTTGTAGAGTTGAACCACTAAAGAACCAAATATAACATCAATAAAAATATTCAGAATCGTGAGCGTTGTCCATTTTGGAGTCACCAAAAAAGTAGTTTTCTTACCAATTGGAAACTCTCTCTTCTATAAGACACAATAATTTCTTACTTAAAATATAAAACCATAACAATTCTCAAAATCTTATAAAGCTATTTTTAAAGGTAACTAATTGTAATAAAAATTGAAATTTGTGAGTATTAATGGATAGAAATATTTATTCTGAGATAAATTATTTTTCAAAAATCTCCTAATTATTATGTACTTTCATTTTTTCCTCAACCCATGATCCTGAAAAAAACAAAGTTTTTGGATACTTTCCTCTTAGAATTTCAGGAGAATCAGATATTTATTTTTTAAGATTTATTTTTATTTATTATACATCCCCCCCCCTTTTTTTTATTGTTCTTGCTGTGTTCATTTTTCTCTGCGTTCCTCCGTGTCTGCTTGTCTCCTCCTGCTGGGGCGACCTGCCGAGTCAGCTCACCAGCGCAGCGGCCCGCCTGCTCATGGGGGCTCGCCCTTGCTCACGGGGGCTTGCCTTCACCCGCAGGGACTTGCCTTTGCCCACAGCAGCATGCCCTGCCCGCAGCGGCATGCCCCGCCCACGTTGGCTTGCCTTCTTGAGGCGTCCGCCCATTCAAGGAGGCCCGGGGACCGAACCGGGGGCCTCCCATGTGGTAAACTGGCGCCCTACCAATTGGGCTATACAGCTGGCCCCCCAGACATATTTTTAAATAATATATTTTTAAAGTAAATGGCTTTTAATTTTAAAGTACAAAGAAATATAAAAAAGAAAATAAAAATGATCTATAATAAACCACTGATAATATTGAATTATACCTGAGTACTGTGATCCTGGAAAACAGAATAAGTTACAGAATCCCCTACCCATTGTGTTACTGACCAAGAGAGCCTTAACTTCTCCTAAGCTTGACTAAACTTTAGACAGGCTTCTTCCTGACTCTAGGCCCCTGACCTCCCTCATCTTGGCCCCTACAGAATTTAGATAGAACAAGTTCTACCTGGATTCTATAGTATATCCTGTAATTGACACACTCCATTGCTTGACCCTACCTTCCAGTACTCTTGCATTAGCTCATCCCAGGCCTTAAAACTCTCCTGCCCTCTGCTTCAGGGGTGGGGGGCGGGAGGGGTTAAGGCCTCTCTCTCTCTCTGCCAGATTGTGATAGCCTTCTATGTCTCTCTATCTCAATAACCTTCTGGTCTCAGTCTTCTCTATAGCATATAGCTTTGAATCAGGTCATCCCTGCCTGTATCACATTTTCCAGTAGAATTTTTTCTTTGACATCACTCAAAGATAGCCATTGTTTATAATTTGGTACTTGTTATAGAATTGTATTCCTGTCTTATTATTTTACATTATGTCATCAGTATTTTCCTGTGACTTAGATGTATCATAATTTAGCTACTATAAATTACATCTTATTTTGAATATCTTTTTGATTAAAGTTTTGCCTGCATTTTGGGGGGGGGGGAGAGAGGGAGGTAGCAGGAATTGAACCCAGGACCTCGCACATGGGAAGCGGGCACTCAACCACTTGAGCTATATCTGCTCCCCTGCCTGCATTTTGAAAATCTCCTTAGGATTGAGTTGAGATACTAAGATACTTGATCCATAAGGTGGCTAATATTTTCAAGAAACACCCTCTCATATTCAAAACTATTATTTCTTCTCTGGTTTTAGGTTTCAAAATTCTTTTTTTTAATCTTTTTTTTTCAAAATTCTTAAGAGAAATAAAATACTAAAAATAATGAACCCTCCCCAAAAGAACCAAGTTTATAGGATAATTAAAGCAATGATTAAAAAGTGCTTTTATTTGAAAACTATTTTTGAATTATATATTGGTTACTCTCTATTATCAAGTAACTACATTGTACTGGATGGTTGGTTTTATGAGCATGAAAACCCAATGAGAAATATAGTCTTAAATAATAACTACAAATTCCTATTAGCTTTTTTAAAATTTTTTTAAAATTTTATTATACATCCCCCCACCCCCCTTGTTCTTGCTGTGTTCATTTTTTTTTCTCTGCATTCCTCTGTGTCTGCCCGCCTGCCCCTGCTGGGGCGACCCACCCACGGCTGCACACCCTGCCCATGTCAGCCAGCCCTCCCAAGGTGATCCGCCTGCCCGAGGAGGCCAGGGGACCAAACCCAGGGCCTCCCACGTGGCAAACCGGCGCCCCACCAAGTGGGCCATACAGCTGGCCCCCTTATTAGCTTTTTAAATGACCAAATGATAAGAGAGAAATACCCAATAGCTGTTGACTGAATTCCTCCTAAAGATGTATAAATGCACCCAGGTACTAACCACTTAACTCATTTTCCCTAGAGAGCTCATCAAGTCTCAAGTACAACTACATGATAGAGCAAAATCTTCTCAGGACCCTACTGGCCTGTGATGTGAGTAAAAATAAACCTTTAGTTTAATAAGCCCTAAAGACTTAAAGCAGGGGTTCTTAATAAGGGGTCCATGAGCTTGAATTGAAATTCAAAAAAACATTATTCTTGTGGGGACATGTTGGTGCAGGTGTGATATATTTATTAAATAATACACAGTATATTGGTCTTGTAAGGGGTGTGTGGTTTTCACCTGATTGGAACAAAAAGTTTAAGAACCCCTGATTTAAAGGGTTTTTATTGCCCAGTTATCACCTTCCCTCTCTCCCAACTAATTCAGCTGAAAGAAATGAGTAGGGACTCAAAAGGTGAATAAGAAAAAGAGAACAAATACTCTCTTAATTTGTAAGGCAAGTTTTCAGTAAGCTTTTTCAAATATAAGGTCCACAAGTTTTTCTAAATTTAATTATTTAACCTAGTAATATTAAAAACCTAGAACAAAATATCTATTTTCAACATTTGGTCACTACCCATCCATCAGAGAGTAGATATTTATCATGGGCACAACATTTTGGTTAAAGAAACACAAAAAAAATTTATGTAGGACTAAATGTCAGGGAGAAAAAGATGCAAAATTCAATTTTTATATTTAGAGCCAATATGTCAAATTACTTGAAATTTCTGTAATTATTTAAGGACACAAAATTGTGTCAGTAAAATTTATTTTTCTTAAAATGGACTGATTAGTGGCATTTTCAAGAACAATTAAACTTTACTACTGCTTGTTTTCCACAAATTAAAATGTGAATAAATTCTCTTAGTGTCCTTTGAAAATATTAGGAACTTTGTCCAAATGCCTATGCCTATCATAGGCAATTCTCTTGGAACATGTCCATCAAAACACATTACCAAACAATTCACCCATTTCCCCATTGTTATGAATTCAGTTCTACATAAAATTCACATAATTTTTTGCAGGAATTTGCCATTAATACAGCAAAAGCATCCTACAAAAAAATTGGGCAGTAGCATATTAGACATAGCCTCTCAGTAATCCATTTCTTTCTTTAGTCCTTTTAATGGTCTCTGGTGCCTTTTTCAAAGCATACTTCGATTTTTTTTTTTATTACAACATGGCTAGTGCTCTTTTTTTTTAAACTGTGGTCTTTAATGATCTAAGGATGACAAACCTCTGAGAAGCCCAAAACCCCATGTAAAGTTCTAATCATACCTCAAATCCAAGTGAACTCATCATCTTCTCACCAAAAGCCTTTCCTATGGCTAGTCCCCATCTTTAATGATGGTACTGTCATCATTCCAGTCACTCAGGTTCTCAACCTTAGAGCTATTAGCTTCTCATATCCAGGCTCTAAGTTTTGTTAAGTCCTACAATATGCCCACTCCCCAGTCCAACATCATTTACTGCAAAAGCTATCTTCCTAAAATAAAATACAAGTTGAAAGCACAAAGTACCATTCCACACTCAACAGAAAGGCTAAAATTAAAATGACAAAAAGATACCAAGCCAAAACTTGGATAGGAGTATAAATTGATACAATTTATTTGGAAATCAGTTTTTTTGGAGGTATTATAGCTGAATATGTGCATACCCAAAGTACAGCAATTTTACTCCTGAGAGAATTCCTAATATGATAGGGAATGTTCCCACAAAATACATGTGCAAGAATGTTTATAGTAGCTCTACTCATCATAGTTACAAACTGGAAACTACCCAAATTCTCATCAACAGTAGAATGGAAAATTAAGATATGTTATATTTACTCAAAATAATACCACATAGCAACAAGAATGAACAACTCAAAATCACACACAACAATATGGCTGAATCTCACAAGTGCAATGTTGAATGAAAGAAGCCCGACATAAAAGAATACATTCTGTATGATTCTATTTATAGAAAGTTCAAAAACAAGCAAAAGAACTCTTGGTATTTGAAGTCAGGATGGCAGATGTCCTTGGGGGATAATGACTGAGAGATTTTGAGGTGGGGCTGGAGGGGGTGCTGGGAATATTCTCTTTCTTGATCGGGGGCTGTTTATACAGCTGTGCTGACTTTGTGTAATTCACTAAGTTATACAATTAAGATATGTGCAGTTCTCTAAATATATTCTCTACTTCAATAAGAAGTTTAAAAA